>LUGF01041987.1:0-14477 GCA_001625245.1 Calycopis cecrops
CCTTTATGTGTTACACAAGTTGTATCACCTAATCAATGCTAGAAGTAAACTGTCGCTTAGAAATAAGCGTACATTATACGTCACATGCATCCGACCGAATTTTTCTTATTGCTGTCCCGTGTTCGCACATGCCAGCCCTAGGACTCTCCTCCCTTTGCAAGTAGTGCAAAATAGGTTCCTCCGTATGGCCACGGGTGCCCCGTGGTATGTCCGTAATATCGATCTACATAAAGATCTCGAGCTCCCCTCTGTTAGTGGGCACTTCAAAGTGCTCACTAAATCTCATTTCGATAGGGCCACCTCCCACCCCAACCCCCTTGTCACAAAAGCAGCGGTATACAATGCCGACTGCGTGACTAATGTCGGTCGCCGTCCTAGACACGTTCTGGCTGACGCCGACGACATTATCAATACAACTCTTACACGAGTCATAGAGACACGTAAACATGACAGACACTCAGCCGCGAGGCAGGTACACTACACCCCGTTCGGGGGAGTCCAGACGCGGACACAGTTCCGACCACAACTTCACCCTGACAGACAACAGCACACACGTTCGGCTCCGGTAAGCCAGAACGACGATGTTAGTTTAGACTCAGGGAATAATGGCAGTGCCCTTTTGCAGAGCTCAAATCAAACCGCCGAACCGGTTAGGTTAACCACGACATCCGCGCGAGAGTCGTACCACCCGCTAGTGGTGGAAGGTCCGGGCCCCCCAGTCAAGATAGCTCATAGAGCTCTTCAAGCTCATGACCCGTGTCGGCCACTTTTTAGCTGCCGCGCGCGAGCTGCTCCCCTCCGTTAAATGTGGGAAGCTGAGGACACCCGCTGTCCTCGGCCACGATAATAATAGCATAACCTATTAATCGCTACAAGTCTGGTTTGCTTTCTCCCATTAGTCTGGGAAAGAAGGGGGGGGTCTGTCCCCCTATCGACCACAATTTACAGGGGCTCGAGTTAACGCTCGCCTCTCATATCGATGAAGCTGCCCTAGGCATTTTGCCTGCTTTAGCGTAGAATCTATCTAAAAAAAAAAAAAAAAAAGATTAAAAATACAAGGGTTGAAGGCTTAAACATTAAAACAACAACAACACAACAACAACACCACAAACACAACAAACAACAACAAACAACAACACAAACAAGTCATTTTGAATAAGAGAATACAAAAAACTGCACATCTCTAGAATTGTTGTAAAAAAATGTTTGAAAATTGATGCATAAAGGCATACAGAAAATGCGTATATCTCGGATAACAATGTATATTTTAGAAATACCAAGGCATAGAGAAACTGCACATTTAACAAAAAAAATTGCACACCCATCAAATTTTCGCTCGTTATCAATTAGTTTAAATAAAAACAGAAAAATCAACTTCTGGAATCTATTTGTGGCTTAGCCACACATGACTTGTGATATGCAAGTCCACGGTCACAAGTCCAGGGGCTACTATTGATTCAGACATCAAGTCCCGTGTCGCCCAGCCATAAATAGTTGCAGAAGTTGATTATTCTGTTTTTTTTGCAAAATAATGGATCACTAGCGAAAATTTAAGGGGTGTGCAGTTTTTTTTGGTAGATATGCAGTTTTTCTATGCCTTGGGATTTCTGAAATATACATTATTATCCATGTATCATTTAGATATCGTTACTTGAGCGGTCAGGACAGGTTGGGTATTATTATTGTCAAAGTCCAAGTTTATGTTTGTGAAATTAACAACAATAAATTCAAATTAAACAAAGTCTATTCCTAACTCTGATATTGGCAAATCCGTCAAGGAAGCCATAACAAAAAAAAATAACAACGTCAATATGGTAGTGTGTTTATTTTATGAATCACAGGTGTTAGCGGATCAAAATCAATAATTTCTTAAGATATTACTTAGATACAACTATACCTTCATAATTATTTGTTTGCAATTTTTAAATTGGAAATAATTATTATTCAATTAAATTTAAAGTATGCAAAAAGCACAACCCCTTCAAACAACTATAAACATTCTTGAAACTTATCAAATAAAAAATATAATACTACGTTTTTAAATAGAATATTGTAATAGTGCATAATTGAATGTTAACATAGCATTAAAATGACTAAGGTCTGCTTATTATGTTTTACTGTAAATGTTAAAACTTATAATATAAAAGAAACATCTTTACACTGCCTGTATGAAATAATAACAGACTTTAAGGTAAATTCTGTAATTTTGTAAACTTGATGTATACATTTTTATTTACAGTAAATCAGGGTCTTGTTAATGGTGAAACTGGTCAGTTTAAAATAAGATATATGGTTATGTAAAAGTTATAATATTTCAAGTTGTTACTGGATGAGGACCTTTGTTTTTTATTTATATGATAATGTAATAAATATAGTTCTGTTTACAGGCACAGCTACAAAGCTATCCACACAGATTGTGTTGGATGTGTCATACAAAATTGCAACAATGTAACAATTTGATTAATCAAGCTCAAAACATTCAGATGGGCTCCAAAGATGACAATCTTCAGGTGAATAAAATTTAATGCCAATGTTACATATTCTTTCAATAAATTTATCAATTCTTAGTAAGTACACACATATAAGTGTAATAACATCATGTCAATTATATAACAATATTATCCTTTCGTCAGGTTGAATACCCACCATTGGTACAGCTTGCCACAGTTAAGGTTTTGAATACTCCAATTCCATATCACTCTGTGGCAATGAGGCAAGAGCCAAAAGTTAAGAGAGAAAATGCAGGTTGTAAGTAATGCTAATAGGGTATTTGACAATTTGTTGATTTTTTTATTTCATACTTTATGACTTGTTAAGCATGTTACAAAAATATTTCCAGTAAACAAGCAGTATTTACAACATAAAAATAATGTTAAAGTTTGAGATATTACACTTGCCCTAAAACAGTACAAACTGTCATGGCGGCGCAATATGATTAGATTGACGTCAAACGCAAGTGACAAAAGTGTAAACACTAGGCAGTTCGGCTAGAGTTTACTTGCCAGTGACGTCATCCGAATTTCAACCGATCACAATACGTTTTTGATGTTGACAAAAAATTGCTACTTTATTTCGCAAATTTTACAGTAAATATGCATTTTTTTATTTAAAATAGGCTCGTATACGGTTTATTATTATCTTATTTAATACGATGACTATAATTCGTAGTATATTTTTGATAGTTTCAAATAGCCTATTGTAAAGTGAAACTAGCTGCGCCCTGCGGTTCCATCCGCATAAATTTCGATCCCTGCCTCGGGAGAGTGGGGATGCATTAAAATGCCCCGGACCTGTTGAGGTGGCCAAGAGGTGCTAATCAAATCAATATTTAATAAAACTGTGAAGAATCTACACAGACAATGCACAAACTACTCTACTGTGTCTAGACATTCTCAAACTCAAAGTAGGTCTGTATCATAGCGTAAATTACCTTTCCGTACTATTTTTATATTTTGTATAAATACAAAAGTTTAGAAATGGGAAAGTAAATTAAGGTTTCTAAACTAAGTATTTGATAGACTAGTTTAGAACTTGGATAAATGGATTGGAACGTAAATTAATTTATAATAAATAATGACCTGTTATCTACAAATAGATAATACTATTTCTCAATTACATTGTCTTATATTTTAAGAGCGTAGGAGCTTTTAGTTACAAACAACATCCATAGTCATTCGCATAATTACAAATTAGACATATTCCCTCTTCTTCTTTCTCCTTAGATGTACCACTGTTAGATCACAAAGCGCAACATTGTTTTATTTATGGTGGTGTCATGAGAGCAAGGAGTGCTTCCTCAATAGTGCTGTTATTCATATCTTTCCAACAACGGGTGGCAGGTATCTCCCCTGTTAAGAATCTATACTAATATTATAAATGTGAAACTGTATGTTTGTTTGTGCCATAGGCAATATTTTTTCTACTACTAGAAAAAAATATTTTATTTGTAGAAAATGACTGTTTACTCTCAATAAATTTTGCACAATGTCTTGTATGTAAGAAAGAACATTCGTGAATTCAGAACGAAAAATGATTTTCTTAACATACTCGTAAATACAAGAAACAGGCATAAATTGAAGATACCATTTCATAGACTTAGTAAAGTAAAGAATTTCTTTTCGTGGGCAATGCATACGTCTCTACAATAGGATCCCAGAAAGCGTCCAAAACTTTCGATTAATAAATTTAAAAACGTTGTTAAAGAGCGTTTGTGCGGTAAGGCATGCTATAAGGTAACAGATTTTATGACAGATACCACATCTTGGGATTAGTACCATCCTCCCAGGCTCTTTCTGTACCATAATTATTGTAAATTCATAAATTGTATTGTATTATATCATTTATAATATGCAAATGTATTTATATTTTTTAATTTTACATCTCATCACAACTTGAGGCCCGCAGAGTTAGTTTCGCCGGTTCTTCTCAGGACGGGGCTAGGGCTAAACCGGTGGTAGATTTAATTGTTCATGTTCAAAAAGTAATTCCTGTACTTCTATTTTGAATAAAAACATTTTCATTTTATCTAATACTAGCTGTTGCCTGCGTCTTCGTTCGCGATTACCGAGTTTCCCGTAGGAATTATCTATTTTCCGGGATAAAATATAGCCTTTACGGATTCGGAAGAATTCTTCTAAGTAATGGTAAAAGAAATTTTGAAATCGGTCCAGTAGTTTTGAGACTATTCAATACAAACATACAAAAATACAAAGGTTTCCTCTTTATAATGTTAGTATAGATAACTCTATCAGTCAGAACACTTCATGAAAGTGTATATAAGTGTTTAAATTGTAACTTTTCACAGGCTCAAATGTGGACATGGATCTCAAACTTGAACAAGAAATTGAAGAAATAAATATTTTATCTGTGAATAAGCAGAAGCTTACAGCGCCAAAGAAATCATACAGATTTCACAAGAAGTTTAGTCAAAAACATGATTTAAAAACACACAAACTGACACATACTGGTGACAAGCCATACAGTTGCGATATTTGTAACAAGAAGTTTACTCTAAATCGTTATTTAAATAGACACAAACTGACACATACTGGCAATAAACCACACTGTTGTGATATTTGTAACAAGAAGTTTACTGAAAAACAAAATTTAAATAGACACAAACTGACACATACTGGTGAAAAGCCATACAGTTGTGATATTTGTAACAAGAAGTTTACTCAAAAATCCATTTTAAATACACACAAACTGACACATACTGGCAATAAACCATATAGTTGTGATATTTGTAACAAGAAGTTTACTCAAAAATCCAATTTAAATACACACAAACTGACTCATACTGGTATCAAATCATACTGTTGTGATATTTGTAACAAGAAGTTTACTCAAAAATCTATTTTAAATAGTCACAAACTGACACATACTGGTGAAAAACCATACTGTTGTGATATTTGTAACAAGAAGTTTACTCAAAAACATTCTTTAAATAGACACAAACTGACACATTCGGGCAATAAGCCAAACAGTATGCCATTGAACTCACGCTGCAGCGGAATATAAATGTAGACTTGTCGCACCAAGTGTTAAAAATGAGATTCACGTAAATTAGATTTTTCTTCTTAAAATAATCAACTGACGGCTATAGAAACTTGGTGGTGGTGGTGAAATATGTTTGGAAAACCTCACCCAACAGGGATACAGGCACATTAACTTAGTCAGCCCTAAAGGAATGGCTTCCTTGAGGATAACGCCTATGACTAGTACAAGAGGCATGCAGCATTGCAGCCGAATTGGTCTGGCACGACCGGGAAGGTACCTCTCGCTCACACGTAAAGCGTTACCAATGCTGTCACGTTTCGTGAGGTCCGGTGACACTAGAGGGGTGGAAGGAAGGTTCTACAGATACGATGGCATCATCTGCATCTGCACAACCTCTACAATGTAAAATGGTTTCCAATGGCGACTGCTCGTTTGACTTCCTGTACTATTAAACAACGTCAATTACATTCATCATCGGGCTCGCCGTTGTTAATGTTCATAAAATGACGAGGTTGATGAAACCGAGAGGCGCTACATGACGCGACATATTTAGTGCACCATTTACAGGCTACACAACAAAAATTGAGATCAATTAGAGTAATAGTTTAGCCATAGAAATGTTTTAGGTTTTTGAAGTAAAACTTCTATACGCGCGCGCGACTTGGGTGTGAGCTGGCACGAGCGTTACAAATATCACACAATGAAAGTTGTCATTCAAATTCAAAATTAAAACTCCATGTAAGTAAACCTTTTTGTATTTAAAAAATAAGCATCATATGACATGTTATTCCATTGTATTTACGCTAATGAATTTGTGTAATAAATCAATAATAAAGTTTTACTTCAGTTGTGTGGTCTAAAGCACGCACTTTTTTCTCACCATGTACAGGCTGTATCACGTCACCTGACCGCGAGGTTGGCTAACTAACTCCGTGCTATGTTGCCGCTCCGCGTCTGACGGACGGAAGCTCTGTAGGCAGACGCGGAGCGGCAACGGCAAGCGTTCACGAGTCGCCGATTCCTTGCGCAGGACACGACAGGTCAGGCCAAGAATGATCTCATTTTTTTTAATTATTAATCTATTTAACTTCTTTGAAAAAGTATTTTCGGATCTACCTGCAAACTTTTAAAAATAGTTTCGAATTAGCAGTAGGCGCTTATAGTATACGTAGTTTTATTTATTGCGTATAGCTTTTCTCAACGTTGTATAACTTTATTTAATGAAATCCACTCTGTTCATTTATGTCTCACAAGAGTGTGCAACTAACACCATTACAGCTACTGCGTTTGTTCGGTGGAATCACACTGGGCCCCGCATGGGACTTGGGTTACTTTCGGAGCGGTAGGCTCCCTACGAGTGGGTTCATCCGCAACCCCGTCAAAACGGGGTGGCAGCCCCTACCGGGTGAGATCACCTGTTGATCCGGTGAAGGCGTAGCAGACGGCGAACTGCGATCTAGGTGCGATATACTCTCACGCTAGGGTTAGGCTACTTCACGACCGAGTGACTGGAAGAAGACAGAAAGATGGCTGTAAGGCCTGGGGGAGAGAAATACGACGGAGCGAGTTTGCATAACGAACTCGTCCGTCTGGAAAATGGGTGGACGGCGGGGTTGTCAGTGTGCACGGACCCTACTGTTATAGTAGTGTGGTGACATCGGCAACATCCCGGCGCTTTGGCACTAGTAGGGAGCCGCATTGGGGTCGCTGAAGAGCTGCGGGGATGTGAGTAACTTCGGGATAATCAGGAGGACATCGGGTAGTGCGCACCCACGCGTGGAGAGAAGTGGCGTTCCGCATAAAATTGCAGATAGAAAGTCTATAAGAATACGGCCGGCCTGGGACCATAGTCCGCAGCTGGCGTGGAAGGGAGGTGGGACGCGACGTTGGGAGCGCGCAGGGGCGGAGCGGCTCCTTCATTTTGGAGGCTGTCGCTTGCTGCGGTTGGCGCTGCTGGCGGCGGACTGGCTGAGCAGCAGTGGTAGCCTGCTCGGCGGGCACGACCGGAACTGGTGTCGGTGTATCGACCTCCATAAGGTCGTCGGAGTCGACGACCGGCGAGTACAGGGTGGTGGCCCCCTTGGGCTTCCTCCTCCTCCTGCGTTTCCTCCGTGGCTTCGCGGGGTGCGGGCCGCGGGGGCTAGGGGGGTCGTTTACCGGTGCCAAGAGGGTCTGAGCCTCTGGCGGTAACTCGACCTGTGGTGCGGGCGCTGCGATTGCTCGCATCGCGCACGGGCAGGAGCGGCTGTCGGCAGGGTGGGCCCCGCCGCAATTGGCACACAGGGCAGGCTTGGTCTTGGGGCGCGGGCAATTCCGCGCAGCGTGTCCCTCGCTGAGCTGCAAACATACAATGAGGCGGTGGCAGTGGGAGCTCGAGTGCCTGAATAATTGGCACCTGTGGCACTGCGCGGGTCCTTTGTGGCTGCGCCATGTCATGATAATCCCGGGGATATTTAGAAGTTCCGTGACCTCATTTATCCCCGGGATGGTGGTCCGCGTCCGCACGAAACGCGACAACACACCTGTCACTTCACGCCAGTCTCGTGTAAGCGAGAGGTACCTCCCCGGTCGTACAGGCCCAATTCGACTGGCGTGTGGCTCTACCTACCTCTTACTAAGCTTATTTCCGCTTTAAGTTTCACTGGCGACTCATATTGTTTAATGCTAATTGCAGGTGCTCGGCGTTGACTTGATATCGGCCTACCCTTTGTCCCGTGCGCAAGTTGTAATCGGCCGGCTCGCATATTTCATTATTCGCATAGATTTAGAGTTATCTTGTTTGTGATTTCCTTCTTCGGGACATTTTTGCGTTCTTTCTAGTTTAAACTTTGTGATTGTTTCATTACGTTCGGAATCAGACATGTCTGACGCTAAACTCAAGAAGCTTTACGCTAAGCGTAGTTCAGTAAAGGGTCGGTCGGGTAAGCAGGAGAGCTATCAGGCTTGCCTAAAAGCGGTGACATCTCAGGACATAAATACCAGCGAACTAAAAAAGGAGTATAATTTCGCTTCCAGGTCTCTCAAAAGTGTTATCGCCAAAGCAACGTCGGAACACATTGGCAAAATTGGCGAACGGCTAGTCCGCCTTCCTTCTGGAACTCGTGCATTCCGGTCTCTCGCCAAGGCTGTTCTCGGAAATTTCGGTCTGCCCCTAACATCTTGGCGCCGGTGTGACGACTCGTTGGCCCATGATGCAAAAGATAAGGCCGATCTCGGCTGTCTTTTTGCATCCAACTTGACTTTTAATGACCAAGGTACACCATCGCCACAATCTCGCGTAGCGATCACTATACCCGACATATATCAATGATTTTTTTTCCTAACAGTTACCATTCCTGAGATATCGTGATTCTAAGAGTCTTATAATAGTCATATGTTTCACATAGCGGATGCCGGTCCTTGTAACACTACGGACAATAGAATAGCCATATGTTTTTCAAGCCGTGCATAGAGGAAATTCAGTTAGGGACTGGCTACCATTTGAATAAATGTTTTTAGGATAGTATAATATCTACAAAAGACACACAAATAAGTATTTATACTTGTATTAAGTGCCTAATATGTATATACATGGCTTATATGTGCATATCTTATATATAAGTCCATCTTTAGCTAACACAAACAAACTGGATGGTTTACCCAGTCGAGAGCTTGTTCGTTGTGCATTGGCAGCAGTGAGCCCATTTTATAATAAACTTGACCTCTGATTTTGAATGTAGAGTTGAATTGTTGACCATTTGGATAAGTACATATTTCGAACTATTTCTGTTGCTCCAAACGATGTCATTTGAAAGCATGAATTGAAACTTCGAATTGACTTCAGGAACACATTAGAATCTGGATCCGTGCCGATAAGTAAGCCGTTCAATGGTTCAGGTGGTGTTTCAATTTCAGGTAGTTGCACTTTTCCTGACGCGCAACCACGGAATAGATAAATAAGGTTGTAATGGAAATGTGAGCGGAGCGGGCGCGCCGCAAGTATGATTAGATAATCATACTTGAAACGAAACACGAATGTCGTGCTTTTAGTCGCTCTTGCAGTGTGATTGTGACAAGAGCTGCGTAAAATTTGTTTAAAATGCCGTGTTGCGCTATTATTATTTGTAAAAATAAAAGCCAGACATCAAGTATTAAGCAGGGAGGTATTTCTTTTCATAGGTAAGTCGAAAAACTTAATCTAAAGTCTTTTTTTTCAAAAAAATTATTTTATATTACGTAATTACCGATCAAAACAACAATATTGCAAACAAATAGAAAAAAATATACATTGTCTGTAAAGTACGTAAGCAATCCACGCAACGCCATTGATAGCACGCAGTGTATTGTATAGAGACGATACTTCACGAGTAGACGCATCGCATGGGTAGGGCTTTGTTTTTGGGGAGTCCTTGGCAACGAATAAGAGATGTGACTTATTCGATAAAAAATTCGATTAATTGGATTTTTGTAGGAGTGAATAAATTATATTGACTAATTAATTTGGTACGAATATAATATATTTTTCACTATTTTTTATACATTTTACTATTTTAGATTTCCAAAGGAACCTAATATTCGAGAGCAATAGATGAATATAACGGGTAGAAATAATTGGTTCCCTACAATAACAAGTACCATTTGCTCGGAACAATTTAATGAAGGCGATTTTATCATAAAAAAGTTTGGTAATAGATATTAAAAACCAGGAACTATTCCTATTGTAAAAATTGTACATATTTAACAGACACTCCCGTAAGTTTTCTCAAACTATATTAGTATTTATTATAATCTTCAAGGAAATATAAATCACATGGTATCGTTTTCTAAAATTAATTAAATTTAAATTACAACAGATTGTTCATTCAAAAGAAACAACTGGTTCAAATTTAGCTGCTTCTTCTTCTCGAGAAGATACCTCAATAAATAGACGAATACCAGACGTAAATATCTCAATTTTAAATAAATAAACATTCACATTATAAATTAATAAATTTTAGTATAGTGATAACATCTTGTTTTGTTATAGAAAGAATTAATATCAACTTCTAACTCATCGTCACCTAGGAAAAGGAAACTTAAAAATATTATTAATAATAAAGAATACATTATCAAGACGCAAAGTTACAGATTAAGAGAATACAAGCCAAAAATAGAAGGCTGAAGAAAAAAATTAATAAAATTAAAGTTATCTTACATAGTATTTAAGAAAAGTTTTGTATTAAAAATGAAGATATGTCTATTCTGAAGAATATAAATATTCAGGTATGACATACTCTATCATCCTCTGAGCCCTATTATTTCCAAGTATTTTATTGTCAATATTATATATTCTATACTCAATTGCACATTTTCGCCTATAGTACGTATAAATAAAACGACTAATAATGGTTTAGTAGAAGATGAAATAATCTCTAAAACAAATTAAGATGAAGACATAAATTTATTTTTCCAAAATATTTTAGTATTTAGAAACCAGATAATTAGCCATATTGCTGGTTACATCGCTCATATTTTGATGAAAAAAATTTAGTGTAGTATTTGTATTGGAGCGCTATTAAGTAATGAAATAAATACTGACCACAGATTTATTTTAGCAAAAGATAAGTGTGGACTATTATACCGGTCAAAAGATTTAATACAAATTTACAAAACTTCAGAAGCAGTCATCAAGATTTACACTGATAGTCTCCGACAAATTAACAAAAATATGTTGACATCAAAAATCTTACGCAATTTTGTCGGGTCTCAATTATTCAGCAATATTAGTTATCATGAGATTGGATTGTATCCTACAGCTAGCCATGTAACAGATTTA
Source organism: Calycopis cecrops (assembly GCA_001625245.1). Lineage (NCBI taxonomy): Eukaryota > Metazoa > Arthropoda > Insecta > Lepidoptera > Lycaenidae > Calycopis > Calycopis cecrops. The sequence goes on from LUGF01041987.1 coordinate 11,294, forward strand.
ACTAAAGCTAATAAAGAAAAATATATGAATGTAAGATTGCACTTTATTTTGAAAAATTCTAATTTACAAGAAAGCAAACGGATGTTACTTAATAAATACATTTTATTACGAGGATAATAATTGAATAAATAGCACTTAAAATATTTAATATATCTACTTTATATAAATAATAAACAATAAACAGTTACGTGTTACCTTTTCAACATTTATATCCCTCATCTCGTGTTAAAGATTTCTGTCGATATCAATAGTCGACTGCAACCCTAGTTATGTATATGTTGTGTTTTATGCGTGTCAAGCATTTGTCAAATGCACGTCATTTATAGAAATTGCTCTAGTTTGTGAACCAATAGTAATTTAGAGTTCTAAGTGATTTCTGCATATATGTGCGAAATGCACGTACGTATTGCATTGCGTAATGCGTTAGTAGTAAAAATAAAGAGTGGGGAGACAAACGGCGACACTGGTTTTCATACAATTCAAGCATGATTTCCTTTCCAACCTCTTTTATCTATTCCGTGCGCGCAACACATCCCAGCTGGCTCAATTTTGAATTTCAGAGCATGACAATGCGGACATTCCTTGTCCATAGCACCAATTACCACTTTTGAATGAGCATAATATTCAATATCGGGCTCATACTGGAATGCTAGACGCAGGAATCCTGATCAGATATAAATGCTCGATGTACCTGTTGTCGTTGTTGGTCTTCGTCTATTGACTGTGAAACGGCGTGATTGACGTTGTTCTAATCTTCTGACTTCATTAGATATAAATGCTCGATGTACCTGTTGTCGTTGTTGGTCATTGACTGTGAAACGGCGTGATTGTCGTTGTTCTAATCTTCTGACTTCATTGCGTTCAGCTCGTGTATCTTCTGGCTCTTCTTGATGCAATTGCGCCATTCTGACACGTGCATCAGCATTTTGTTGCTGGATTTGTTCTTCTGTTCTTTCGGATCTGCTATTTCGCAAGTTTCGTGCTTTACTTGTACTGCGGCTCAAATCAGCCCCTTTGCGTTTTCTTGGCATTGCTCACTGTACAAAACATACATAAATAGAATTAATGAAATTATTTAATGATGAAAAATGTTAAAAGTATAATTAGGGCCAGGATTTTTGCCGCAGTTTTGAAATAATTAGTTTTAATTTATGAAATTATAACAAAAATATAAGTTTTATTGAAAATTTTTTCAAACAAAAGTAAAAAATTAAATTTTATGAAAACATTGTCTCTTATAATTTTTACATACAACCAATATTTCCATTGACATTTCAAAATAAAGATTAATAATGATTGATTTATTGGAAACTATGAAAATCTTAATTGTTCAATTACATTTTTTTAATAAAATTAAATTAAAATTACATTTTTATAAGATCAACAACATTTTCGATATAAATAAAAAAAGTATACTTACAACACAAAATCCGTTGTTATTGGAAGCTCGTGTCACGTGTTGAGTACTTTTGAGGTTATAAAATCACTTGATTAACTAATCGTGCAAAATACACTCAAAATTGATAATTTAATTATTATTGATAAAATAGGAATGATTAAAAGTTAATATGAGAGTTACACTGAGATAGCAAAATAATAATTGTCAACGTTACTACTACACTTGATGCATAAACAATAATGATGGCCGACAACTGTGTAGGGAGTGAGAAAGATAGGAGAGCGGCTTCGTTCTCATACCTACTCCGTGCTGTTTACTGTGTCAGAAGTGACACCTGTAGACAGATAACTAATTAAATGACGATTGATCAGTTTTCGACCGTGGAGGAAAAATGATTAAATTACTAAAATGGCTATTAAAAAATAAGGGTTGATCGTAGAAGGGTGAAAATTGAGGATTGTATGTATTTTTGTATGTTGTACCATAAAAAAATAGATATTACAAATTTTGTCTAAAAAATATTAAAAAAAAATTTTAGGTTGTACTACCCCTAATATTTAGGGGGATGAAAAATAGATGTTGGCCGATTCTCATAGATACCGGATAAGCACAAAAAATTTCATCAAAATCGGTCAAGCCGTTTTGGAGGAGTATGGCAACGAAAACTGTGACACGAGAATTTTATATATTAGATTACTTAAGTTTCGATGTTTAGATTGTTAATAATATCATAATTAAGGGATTCTGATATCCTTTTTACCTGTTGTAACTTTTAGTTACTTGAATTGTATATTTGATATTAACACACTCACATGGTGGTGTGTGCCTAGCTACTGTATTGGGTCCCCTCCAGTTTTCTTGCCAGTTCTTTCTAGTCAGGGCTAGGGTTGGAACTGGTGGTAAAGCTTGAGATGTATTAAAGTAAAGTTCAGTTGCTTAACCGAGGCATTTTTATTAAAACCTTTTAGAACTACTACTGAGTTGTCTCTTTTATAAACCCACATATACTTAAAACCTGACAACATACATATAACGCCCATAAATATAAGAATATAACAAGAAGTGGGATACCACTGGCCATATATACTAATGTATTTGTTTACAAGTTTCAGAATGTATCCAGACTCTTAGAAAGCCATCGTGGTGCTGTCTCCGGTCCACGCCGTAAAGATGAAGTGGCTCGCCAGTCTTCGATCCCACAACGAGTGGTCATGGTGCGGCAGACCGGTGTAGCAGCATCAAGGAATTGTCAGATGAATTAGTATGGAGCAGCATCACCACAGTTGCAAGAGCCGGTAAGGCCTTAAGTGGTTTTGCTTTGACGTAGTTATATAATTTGCTGGTATAATTCTGGCTTTATAGATTCGTATTACGAATATGCCAGGAAATATATTAAAATAGTGTGTAACACAAAAATATAGAAGCAGAGTTAATAGAATGAATCTGCGTTAATTTAATGTAAATTTTAGAATTTAGAAGAAAAAGAAGACCACTTTAGAATTAATGTATTAACTCTCCAGTTAAGTTAAAATTTAAGAAATAAAACGGCCATTAGAAAACAAAACGACTAACACCACGCCAGGATCATGTAAAATTAAACGCCGAAAATTAGAACTTTTTCAATGACCAATAACTCATATTAAATCTATATATCAGAGTTGCCTTTACTGTGTACCGTGATTATATGTCATAATTGTCCGATACGTGTTTTGTGTAATGTTGTCTTGTTTTTGGAATAAAGATATTCTATTCTATTCTATTCTGAAAACGTTGTTCGTTTGCTAT
>LUGF01041992.1:6675-22453 GCA_001625245.1 Calycopis cecrops
TGTTTCCCTTTCTTATGGTATAGTACTTATAAGGAGGCACACAAGCACTTAGAGCCAATTTCATGACTACCGACGAGTGACGACTCATAGACATCCGTATATCCACAGATGCGTTGCCCTCCCTCCACCTCCCCCCTCCATATGCCACCGGCTACTTAGTTAGACACCGCACGAAACGCACGAAATCTTACTTTAGATAGAACAATTTATAAGATTATTTGGACATCTCATGCAATCTATAGAGATAAAATAGTTAAAACAAAATATCCTCAATAAGATATAGCGTGATTGTAGCAAAATTGTACCGCCACGACCGGGAAGGTACCTCGCGCTCACATGACGCCGCCGTGAAGTGACTATGCGGTGGTCGCGTGTTCTGTAAGTATCCAATGGTGCATAGAACAGGGAGGAGAAAAGAAAGACAACGAACGCATCCGCATAGTATTTATGCAGATGTCTCTGGGTATCAGTAGCTAATCATCAAAAGACTGCCTTTGAATTGTGCCTTTATACTACAAAAAGGCTTACCTCTAGATATTTATCTTCGTAGTTCTTATTCTCTATATATGATCCGATGGTAAAGTTAAACCCAGTAGAGATGACGAGGCGATCCACGCTGAGATGTACTTCCAAGCCTCGATATTGAACACCTATCGCCAGGCTCGCCTGTTTTGAAAAAATATCTGTTAGATCAGTCGTTGTTTTTAATCAGTGTTCTGTGATAGACGCAGGGCTAGCGCAGTATCCAGGTGGGTGCTTAGTGGGTCCGCAGCCTCGGGGTCAGTAAAGTTTAAGGGCCTTAAGATCATATTTGTACCCATAAAAGGGTCTCCATCTCAACCCCAAGTTCTCTAAGCTCCGGGCCCCGCCGGAGCCTAATCCGGAGCTGTCCAGGCTAGTGATGCAACTCGAGTAGGAATTTGCGAATCGAGTCACTCGAGTAAGATTGTTCCCGCACTCGAGTTAAACTCGAGTAAAAAAGTCACTCGAGTAAAAATGTAACTCGAGTGAGTTCACTCGGCGACCCGAGTGTACTCGTCGCGACGGGTTCCCTCGAGTGAACTCGGTCAACTCTGTGACTCGAGTTCACTCGGTAAATCGAGTGCAAGTTCACTCGAATAGGATTTTTTTTCTGTCGAGTACGAGTTTGACAAACTGACTCGAGTGACTCGAGTAAAAACATGACTCGAGTCGCATCACTAGTCCAGGCCTGGTTAGTGTTGGCGGCAGTTGGCATCTACTGGCTTTCAGTGAGCATAGGGTTCATCCGCGAGTTCATCCAGGCCCGGGGGCAGTGCGTAAACTAATCTCCAAATATTTTGAAATGTTTTACAATTACCGCGAAATTAATAAAAAGGAATGCCCCTTGGAGAAAGGGGGAAGGAGAGCAATGCTTCTGTATAACCACTACATGGATGTTTATGGGTATCGGTAGTCATTAGTAGAGTCCGACTGCTCATTTGACCCTCTATACTATGTAAAAATTACTATTCTATTTCTAAGGGACATGAAAAGTTTAATAAACTCAGTTGGTATTTTTCATATTACGATAGGAATAGAGAAATTTTAATCTACTAAGTTCCATAATTACACTAAGTGCTTATGTTAGTACGTTTATTTTTATTACGTTAAAGGTTAATTCGCCTGCCATTAACATTAATATTAATTGAAATACAAATTAGAGTGTCCAGTCCAAGACTAGTGGTAAGCTACACGCTACAGATCTTGATGTCTTGGGTTCGAGTCCCGCTTAGGTCAAAATGTGTTATAATATGGAACTATCTATTTCTAAGCATATCTATTTTTAAGACAAATATATTGTGTATATAATATCTAATTGCCTACAAGCTAGCTGTAATAAGAATTAAGGTCTCTATTTGCGGTGCACATATATTTCTACCATAAAAATAGCAAAGTTTCAAAATATACCTGTGTAATAAAAGCTCCGTTGAGTTTCTTGACCCGGCAGTTGATGGTATATTCTTGTCCCGGCTTTAGCGAATGTGGCGGAATTACTAGTCTAGATCCATTCTCAGGCATGTTCATTGTATTAGACATTGTATCGGTAACAGTCCAAACAAACTTAAAAAAAAAATTAAATACTGCTGTGACCCCTGTGATGTCACAAAAGACATTAATATTTCTAAAATTTGACATTGGATATGACCTACAAAAAAATAATTTGACATGTATACTGTGATAAATTCCCTTTTTTTGTACTGTGATTGATTTTGCAATCATTTCATATACCTACTTGCTCTAGATCCGTGCTCATTATTTGTTTTTATTTTACATATATATAAACAACATTTTATACTTCTTTAACACGTATTCTGTTTATAGAGACAACATCATTTAACATTAATATCGATGAAAGTTAGAGATTTTATAGAATTTGGACTCTTATTTATTTGATCTATTTGATCTGATTTTATATGAAATTAGCTGTACCCTGCGTGCGTTGCTACGCGTGGCGCCATCTGTTACAAATTGGTCGTATCAACTTAGAAACCTACGTGGGCTCATGCACAACAACTTTGCCAAAGATCATCATATGATCAAATGTATAGTTTACGATTCTATAAAGCACATACAGATATACATTAATTTTTATATGTAAAGATTACTCTAGTTTTGCCTGTTTCCTTTCCTATCATGATTATGTTAAACGAAGTTGAATATTCCTCACATAATAATCTTGAGTGTGCACACATGTTGTAACCTGTGCCTCGATCGGGAATTCTAAATCGGCGTAAGTCTTCTGGCCACCCAGCAGCTGCAGCGACAGCATCTCGTCTCGACCCTCGACGTCCTTCAGCTGTTGGTTGCCGTCGTTGTAGTCTATGGAGAAGGTTTTTGTGACGGTTGCGTCACATGTAGTTGCGCCGGTGACGTTGAAGACGTAAGTCACACCATTCAGTAACTGCAACGTTTGTTACTTCTATATCGTTCGTCTATACCTTTTCATAAATTTTTGAGCTAAAAATATTTTTTAGGGCTTTCCAGTTTTTAGGGCTCCGTAACTCAAAGATAAATAACGGAACCCTTATACTACACTGTTGTTCGTCTGTCAAGACCTTTTTTTTGTAAGCACGTGAAAGGGTCGAGCTGTCAAATACTGAGGTATCTCACTTCTTGATGCCTTTTGATGATGATGGTTCAGTAAAGTCACATGCGTCATGATCAGACTGGTGTGTCTAGACTCTAAAGCCTTCAGATGCACTTATACAAGCAAAACTTTGCTTATGTGGTTTACCTTATGTCTCGCAGAGATACCCATACCTTTCTTTGGTACGGAAAACTAAAAAATATTTTTGGCAAATTTCTAATCCTATTTATAACAATAAATGCGAAAGTTTATGTTTGTTTGTTTGTTACTCCTTCACGCAAAAATTGTTGAACCGATTTTCATGAAAGTCGGCACACACATAGAGGGTAACTTGGATTGGACCATAGGATAGGAGATAGGATTAACATAGGATAGTTTTAATACCGAAAAAAATTTCCAATGGGATGCCATGGGATGATTTTCCACGATATCCAAATTTACGCAGGTGAAACCGCGGAGCGCAGCTATATTATATAAAATAAAACAAACAATATACACATGTACAAATTTTCGTATTTATAATTAGTAGAACCAGTAGGATATGAAATCTCGATCGTCGAATTGTTATTATGTTATAAAAAATACCCAACCTCTTTGTCTTTGATGACGTATACAAACTGTTCCGGCTGGAGTCCATTCAACTTCTTCTCCAACTCCCTGATCGTCCTCCACAGCATTATTGTGAAGCGCTGTGTCGGCGCCACGAGGGGCATCCATCTAACGGTCCATGTTATTGCCAAATCTTGTGATGATTTTATACTGCAAGCACTCGAAAAAATATTGTTTACTTTCCGGGAAACTTAAGGCTCGCAGGTACAGGAATGAAATGGATATATATATATATATATATATATATATCCCTTTGATATATATCCATTTCTAAGTTTCTCTCTTCATAAGTAAAACTGAATGAATTATATATTAGCACACTGTCGAAACTACTACCTAGAAACTAGATTTGGTTCAGGGCTTCCTTCCATGCAAAAAAGCACTTAGAAAAGGTTTTTTAAAAATCTAACCCCTGAGGAGGTGAAATAGTGGGGTGAAGTTTGTTAATCATATAACGTGGGTGAAACCGCCGGACAGAGCTCGTTCATGTATAAAAGTACCTACATTACAAGGCGTAGAATTTGGAGGTTGTTGACTTCAATTTATATGATAATTATGGTGAAGTTATGACATCTAATCATTAAAGTCGCGGGAACATCACATCCTGTGGCTCTCTTATCGGCCAAACCAATTATAAATAATAAACAATCAAACCAATTGCGTAGACTACTCGGACAACCTGTCCGGGTATTTTGTTTCCAAGTTCAAATTCTAATTGAATTTGAACTTAGGAACGTTACTTTTTCTATAAGTACTCATATTAAAAAGAGAAAATATTTTGTTTCTTTGATTTAATCAAAGATTTTGTTCGTATAGGTTCGAAAACTACTAGACCAACAATTATAACTATTGTTTCGCTAGTAGTAAACTTCATGAGCCGAAAGTAACATATATTTTTACGATCAATTAAGTGGACATGGATGGAAGTAAGTCCACCAGAGGACTAATTAGTAAGAGGTAGTGCCACAAGTAAGAGGTAGTGGAGTAGTGGTAGAGTAATTTGGCTGGCACTACCGGGGAGGTACTTTACAAGAAATCGGCGTAAAGTGACAGCTATGCTGTCGCGTTTCGTGCGGTGTGTAAGTAGTCGGTGGCCCATGGAGGTGGGAGAAGAGGGGAGGGCGGCGCATCTGTATAGCCTCTATGCCGATGTCTATGGGTGTCTATGGGTGGCTCCAACTGCTCGTTCGCCCACTATACCATAAAAATAAATTAAGCTTTCATCGGATAATCATACAAATTTCTTACGTGATATAAGACTGATCGGAATTCATCGCAGATTCATTTGATTTCGGACACACAAACTCCGGAGCGAGAACTCGGAACTCCGGAACAGGTGCAACCTGAAACGTGTTTAACGTGAACGAACTTCAATTTAAACATAATATACTCCGATATATGAATTAAATAGTATGTCGTATCTCACTAACAACCTTAACCATTAGACTGTTCAAACAGAAATAAAAAAGCAAAGGTAGTTTTAATGATGTTGAAAGGGCTGTATCTATAAAGATCCTTTATCTATAATATAGATTTTCGGATACTACAATACGTGTCTATTTACGTCACTTCGTTATTTCTTATTATTACTTACACAACATAGCATATATTATTACACCACGTATATTAATTTCCATTATCTAATTAATTCACAATCAATATCTCCCAACAAAATGACGGTCAATTAAGTTAATTAACAGACCAAAGTGCTAGCTGTCACGCAGGACACGTCATGGACATACTTTGAAGTGAAAACTTAGACGGAAAATATAATGAGTTTGCGTCATCAGCTTGCTATATAGCACAAAAAAAGTGAGCTACACCGATTCGTAGCAGCTACACGGCGCTACGAGTGTGTGCTACTGAATACGGTCATTGTTACTTAGTAGTTTTAAGTTCTATCGGCATACTTGTCTGTCTGTTTTTCTTTTCATTTCGCTGAGGAATTTATGTATATATACTGCATGTTTTTAGATGAGGAACTCGAAAGTCAAGTACGGTATCTCTTTACCCATTAAACCTAGTGTTCTCACTCTAGAGGAGGCATGGGCAAGCGGTGGCATATGTTGGCAGCATGGCATGGGCTCTCTTCTCCACACCTTGTGCCTATTATTATAATAATCATGGGAGTTTGGACAATGGACAATCTCAAAGTTTTTATAGTATACAGAGACAAGCAACTGGAGCCTTTTGATGGCTACCTACGACCCTTGGACATTTATTGATCTGCAGATGCGTTGAGCTCTATTTGAATTCCATTTGTCGTTCCAATAGTCGATGTATATTTTGATATCTGAATAAATCTCGGGTTTGAACATAATCATTGTCTAATTGAGCCCCGCGATGCCTCCCCAAACACGCATGGAATCAGCTCGAAGAAGAATTTTTCAAATCGGACCAGTTGCAGTGGTTCCAGAGATTAGCGCGTTCAAACAAACAACAAACAAAAAATTAAACTCTTCAGCTTTATATGATTAGTATAGATACCTTTGGATATCGAACTCGGACAACTAGGGCTAATTAAAACACGTATACTTATTATCGACCCGTCGAGTCGCGTAGCATTAAAGTAACGCGTAATAAACTCAATTATTTGTATAATTGAGTTTATTACGCGTAATACCGAAAAAAATTTCCAATGGGATGCCATGGGAAATGGCACTCACTTAGTTTAATGATTCTACTGGGACAACAACCACACCCACGCTAAATAGACTGCCAATGTATACTTGTAAGACCATCAAATATCAACCTGTATTTTTTATACATAGAAAATGCGAAACTTTTATTAAAGTGTTTCTTTTGTAGCGAAAACAACAGGGAAGAATAGCATGAGTTTATTGGCAAACATTCTATATGCATGCTATGAGTATAGAATGTTTGGGAAACTTACAGCTTATAAACGATGAAAATTTGGCCAACTTGTGCTTTATTTTTAACGAATGTTACTTTAGTAGCTATTGTAGTATTACAGCCAAGTAAGACCCGGTCATGCCATGAACGGGATACCATCGGCTCGCATGATACTACCGCAAATTGTGTGCGGTTTCTAGGTTTCCATAGCCAAATGGCAAACATGGAACCCTTATAGATTCGTCACGTCTATCTGTTTGTCTGTATGACACAGTAATTTTTTTCCGAAACTATTGAGCTATAATATAATATATTCAAAAATGACATTAGGGTTACTAAAATCATTTTTCTGTGTCTGTGGGTATCTGTGAGGTCTGTGAGCTTCCGGCGACCCATGACGAAGAGGAGGGAAGGAGATCAACACGTCTGCGTGGATGTCGATGGGCGTTGGTAGTCATTAAACAGTACCGACTGATCATCTGCCATCTTATACTAAGCAAAAATAACTAGTCTGCTTGCCGGCTACACAGGTTAATTGTAGTGTCAACTAATCTACACTTAACTCTTAACTACCATATAACAGCTGAAACCGAAATGTATGTTTCATTTGCCACTTAAGTTCCATATAGGCTAACCGCGACTCAGTTGAGACCTGTGGAACTGGTCCTTAAGGTACAATATCATTAATATATACTTATTCGTAAGAGAGTATTGTATAGTTGTGATATAATAAAAAATCTTCATAATTTTCTGTGCTGCAGAAAAAGTCTAATGTAGGTTAGATTAGAGGAACCCGTAAAAATGCCAAACTCACCGAATGGGATAAAAAAAGAAATATCAAATTATAAATTATAACTTTTCTTTTTGAAAACATTGCAACCCGACAATAAGAACTGCTTGGTTGAAATATATTTAAAAAATGTTTCATGCCAGTGGTAATGGCTGGTAATTTTAAAATCGCGTGAAACACGAAATTTTTGTGGCGTTAAATGTGTATTTTCATGCAGATCTAAGGGCAGATTACTATAATTAAATGTGAACTTGGACGCATGCTCTATACATAAAATATGTATTTGTTACCCATTGGCTAAAAATAATAGAGCGGTATCCCAGGTTCATATTACAGTACAAGTTCATTTTTATGTTTCCTAGGCTTCCGTTCGAAGTAATCAATAAGAAGTATTTATGTGGTAGTTAACAGTTTATTAGCTACTTAATACTATTTTTTTTTAAGGTATGGGGGGGGGGGGGCAAACGAGCAGTCGGAGTCAGTTTCATGACTACCGACGCCCATAGAAATCCATATAGAAACTACACAGATGCGCTGCTCTCCTTTCTCCTTCTACTTCCATAGGCCACCGGCTATTGACACACCGCACGAAACGCGACAACACAGCTGTCACTTCACGCCCGTCTTGTGTAAGAGAGGCACCTCCCCGGTCGTGCCGGCCCAATTCGGATGCATGCAAGCATGCAGTGTGGCACTACCACTTACTAATAAGTAACCTGTAATACTGACCCTTAGTTTCGCTGATGGTAAAGGTAGGACTGAAACCTAGAATAGAGAGGCACGCTTTGTAGTTCGGGCGTACCTTAAACAATATCACAATTGTACTCTTAAGAAATGTCTACCTACTTACAAAGGTTTATTGGCAGATTGACGTTTCAAAAACAATGGTCAAAAATTGCTTTATGAGCAGGCAAGCGTAGATTTGGACAATTATTATTGACTACGCTACAGTGAGATAGGGAATTTAATAATATTTTGTTTTGTATTAAAAGTTTTTTGCTTCAAACATCGCGACCGTGGGCTTTTTTTAAACCTGAGTTTGAGCGCTTTTTCACCTGATGGAAAGAGTAAATCGAATAAACTGTTCACTTATAAATACTTATATGCTCGGGTTATATATAAACAGGCAAGTTGTTCCACCTCATGGCACTGGAATTTCTACAAGAAGGGGGTGACGAGTCGTCGTATGCTACTCATAAGGAGATGAATTAAAATCGACTGGACAATATATTGAAATGATTCTTCCACTCATGGAAGTGTTAAAGCGCATGCTCAAAGAAAACATATCATGATCTTTTATGGTCTTTACCATAAAATAGTCTCTTAAACAACTTTTGGCGATCGTATCGAGACGGCGGTCTTGAAAAGCCCGCCGTCTCAACACATTCAACAAAATAAAAAAAATTGTGAAGACGAATAATGTGGGTTTATTTGTAACTTTTAAATAAAAACTATCAAGTATGTTTACTGATATATCGGCAAGTACTTAGACGGAGTCAATAACACAAAGCTTAAAAAAGATATATGTACTTCAATATCGGTCTTTTCCCTAAGAATGAAGTGTCCAATAGGTTATAACTAGAGACCGGATAATATGCAACATAAAAAGCTTGAAATATGCATGCAAATATGCATGAAAAATGCCTAAAATATGCACGAAAACTGACAGAATATGCAACATTAAATGAGTTTTTTTGTTTTGTAAATATTATTTCTTTAGATTTAAGTATTTTGTTAGTAAATACTTGTCTTATGTTTTACTTTATTATGTATTTATCTTTTTAATTTATTGTTATTTGATAAAATAAAAAAACTATTAAGTTTTATATTTTTTATTAAAAAATCAGCATACATTTATAGAAAACTATCCATTGATAGATGTTAATCGACACAGTAGACATGTAACATTATTTAATATTTTTGTAAACATTAACAATCAAGTATTGTTCCAAATGTTCAGTGGTAAGATTATGTCTTCGATCATTCAAAATATTTTTACAGGTCGAAAATGATCGCTCCACATCTACTGAGGTAACTGGGCAGAATTTGAACTTGGGTGCTATGTTAGCGCTTATATTTTCTGGCAAAACTTCCGTCGGTCCATTAATAAAGCTATCAATTTGACACAGATGTTCAAAGCCTGGATTATTGTTCAAAATGTTTTCAAACATTTCTTTAAGTTTATGCGGCAACGTACTTGGCAACGTGGAGTTAAGATAGCGGATTTTATTCATTGTTTGAATGGATTCATTCAATGCCAAACCATGAGTTTCAAGCTTTTTAATACTTTCGGGTATGTGAGAAAAATTGGTGCAAATTACAGCTATGTTTTTTTCTATGGTAGAATCGTTAAAAAAGTTGTCAAAGTCATTTACCACACCTTGGATGGCCTCAAAATGTTCATTGTAAAACAGTACAGCTTCTATCCAATTTGTCTCTTTCATTTTTTGAGTACCTACCAAAACAAAATACGCGCGGCTGCCGAGTGCGCTACGCTCGAAAAATACCTACTGTAAATTATAGCAATAATATGCATCATCACTAGATATTAGTAAAAATATGTTATTAGCCTTGAAAATCGCTTAAATATGCAAACGCATATGCAAATATGCAAATGCATATTATCCGGTCTCTAGTTATAACTATAGTTATATAAGAAACAGATCGCAGAAAAATATCATGAAATTTGCAAGAAATTGGCACATTAAAACTCTGAATAATATGCATTTGTTTAGTGTGCCCATGTGTTGGCGAAAAATATTTATAACAAAATCGTTTTACAAATTGTACACTACAGCAGTAGATTGTTGTACTGGCAGTGAGCTAGCCACTCCGCCGGTACCTACATAATATAATATAAGTGCAGCTCAATTAGGGTTTAAATTATAGAGTGCAGTTACAAAGACGTAGGTTTCGGCCTTCGAACAAATAGAAAATCGATCTTGAAGTTGAGTCCGAACTGGTTGAAGTTGGATGCGTCAGCGATTTGGGCTTTCATTGAATAAGAATGTTCATAATAGGAGTTAATACTGATGAAAAATATAAAAGAAATATCAAATATTTTTTTTGATTAAAAGGTTTATTTTGTTGCGATAGATGAATTTTCCATTTGTTTAAGTATATAGGTACTACTGACCTACAGTAGGTACTTGGATTTTTTGCAGATTGTAGAAATTATTTAATGCCTAGTGGAGAGCATGTTCAACCACAAAGCTTCATGCGACCACACTTCAAGTCCCAAGGGTTGTGCCATAGAGCAAGGTTTATTAGAATTTTTTTAATAACATTGTAAAGCTTGTAACTTGGAGCTTTACAACTTACATCTACTCGAGAAACACGATAAGCCGTGGGTTCTACGCCTGATTTCTCTTTATTTCATTTTAGCTGCGCTCCGCGGTTTCACCCGCGCAAATTTCGATCCCGTGAAAATTTTTTCGGGATAAAATAAAGCCTATACGGATTCGGAAGAATCCCTCTAAGTAATGGTAAAAGAAATTTTGAAATCGGTCCAGTAGTTTTTGAGCCTATTCAATACAAACATACAAAAATTCAAAGGTTTCCTCTTTATAATCATACTAATATTATAAATGCGAATGTAAGTTTGTTTGTTACCCTTTCACGCGAAAACTGCTCAACCGATCATCATGAAATTTTGTACACATGTTCTTGGAGGTATTAGAAGTAACATAGGATAGCTTTTATCCCGAAAAAATGTTCCTGAGGGATGCCATGGAATGATTTTCCACGATATCGAAATTTACGCGGGCGAAGCCGCGGGGCGCAGCTAGTATTAGTATAGATTGCACTGTTGCTCCATCGGAATAGGACAATTAAGGATGTGAACCTGTGTCTCTGCGCAATATATGTTAGTAGTAGACTGCTCCAGATAGTTGGCTAGTCTCTATAGAGATGGTCGCAGTAGCCGTAATTTCGGCTTGAAAGACATTAGTACCCGTTGCGCGATGCTACTCTATATAATAACGCAATTATAATATGAGATCTACAATATCATATTAAAAAATTAAATGCAAATATAATATCGGGTCTCATAGTATCTTAAATATGCAAGGTTAAGTACATTCTACTACCTACTGGATAATAGTAAGTCGTAGTGCAAGTAACCTTGAAACGCTCTGACCAATTCTAGTTGTACACTAATTACATTAAGTAGTTGTGGATAGTGTTTTACATAACACGAGTGACGCCCGTGCCTCATGAATACAAATTACAAACAAAATCGACTCATTCTGTCATGCGCCGTGCGGCCCGAGGGTCGGAGCGGGGCAGCCGGTTTCCCTTTCATCGAGTGGCGGCCGAGCGCGAGCGAAGCCCCCCGACTAGTGCCGATCGACCGCTGACGGCGTTCACAGTGCCCCGCTTAGCTTCCATTGACCATTTCCTGCAAATCTTGTTTTAATAATATAGTTTCTGCAACGAATTATTAAGTAAACCGTCGCTATTCAACCGCAGTGCTTGTAAACTGTCAACTGTGTACGAGATATAAAGTGGTGAAATAAAAGATGGACGGTGAAAATGTTTTAGCCCCTGTGTTTATTAATCTGCGTTAATCAGCGCTAAGTGGTGTCGTTGGAGCCGAGGCGTTAAGGCGTATTTGTGAGTGAACCTGCAGCAAAAACGACGTCCTCAGACCACGACATACTCGTGTGGTTAGCCAGGAGAGAATATTTATTAAGAACCATGCCTACAACGATTCAAGAAAACATTGCTCTGCTAAATATGATGTCCTCGGACAATTTCGAAGACGACTTAAAAAGTGTACAGCTCCACTGCCCTTCAGACAGGCGGCTCCAGAGTGACGGCGCATGCGTGGAGGAGAAGGTGAGGACTTCCCGCGGGGATATCCTGGTGGCCGTGCGAGGTGATCGCAGCAAGCGAGCCATCATCACCTACCATGACCTCGGCCTCAACTACGCCGCAAACTTCCAGACCTTTTTCAATTTCGTCGACATGCGAGCCATACTGAACCAGTTCTGCATTTATCACATAAACGCGCCGGGACAGGAAGAGGGGGCCGCGACGCTTCCTGAGGACTTCACTTACCCAACGATGGACGCTTTGGCTTCTCAAATAGATTTTGTTTTGGGGCACTTTGGTATAAGATCATTTATTGGGTTCGGGGTGGGCGCCGGCGCGAACGTGTTGGCGCGCTACGCTCTCACGAACCCTCAGAGGGTCGACGCTCTGGTGCTCATAAACTGCACGTCCACGCAGTCGGGCTGGACGGAGTGGCTGTACCAGAAGATCAACACGCGGCAGCTGCGAGCCAACGGGATGACACAGGGTGCGCTGGACTACCTGATGTGGCACCACTTCGGCCGCAGCACGGACGACAGGAACCACGACTTGGCGCACGTATACAAAGACTGCTTTTCCCACGTAAACCCCGTGAACTTGTCCATGTTCATCGAATCTTATTTACGTCGGACGGACCTGGGGATCTCTCGAGACAATAACTCAATTAAGGTGCCGGTGCTGAATGTGACCGGGGCCTTATCACCGCACGTGGACGACACGGTGACGTTCAACGGCCGCCTGGAGCCTTCCAAGACCTCCTGGCTGAGCATCTCGGACTGCGGCATGGTACTGGAGGAGCAGCCGAGTAAGATCGCAGAAGCCTTCAGGCTGTTCCTGCAGGGCGAAGGGTATTGCAGATAGTGGACTCGCCGTCGGACGGTCACTCTTACAGTCGCTATTAAATAGATGCACGACGCTTTACGACACGCGAGCTTTTACTTGTTGCAGACATTGGAATGTAGACGAAAAATTGTTAACAATAATTGTTTTTAGATATTTATTATAATAATAAATTTATTTTAATGCTTACGTATCTTTAATCCCTTGTGTTAACTGATCATCAGGTCATCATCATTATCATTAAATGTACCTTTCTACATGAGGTTTTAGATACACATTATTTATCATAAATTTTGATTTAGAGACCGCTTAAAAACATAGAAAACCTAATTTTGTGCTGATTATTATAATAATAATAGTAAAATAAGGTTTCTTTTATAATGACGCGAGTATAGAACTATCAAAAAGTTGGAATATTTGTTCTTGAACTTTACCAAATTAGTTTGTCTAAGAAGGCAAACGAGAAGTTGGAACCTTTTGGTCCCTATGTACGGTCATGCTCCTGCATATTCAGTTCCGTTCTCCCAAACCGTGCCATGCACCGGCAACAACCAAATCGCACGAAACGTGACGGCATAGCTGTCACATCAAGACGCTATACAACGCGAGAGATACCTTCCCGGGTGTACCGGCTCAATTTAACTGCAATGCGACATTGCTCTACCTTTTACAATTAATATCTCATGATAATGAGTAATAAATGAATAATTAATTAGCGAAACAAGCAAAACAAAAAGGCGTGGTCATTCCGTGTCCTTTGTTCGACTTTTCCCTCCAAGTATTTGATAAATACTTTCTTCGTGTTTGACTTTCTGCGGCCCTCGCTACCTGTCCTTGGCGCCGCGGCGGCGACACACCCTTCTCCAGGGGTGTCAGACGTACACACAGACCACGGTCCCACCCACAAACTGCCCCCTATACTGGCCTTGTAAGATTCGGTATAATATTATAAACAAGCTACACGCCGCCGCCGACGCCATGCCTCCGCAAGTTTTGCTACCGCGGAAACTTAATTTCAAATACGATGTATTTTCGAAAATCTCTTCGAAGATTTATCTAGGCCACAAAATCTACCTGTGTACTAAATTATAGTTTAAAAGTTTATTCCTAGCTGTGCTATGATTTTTTATTACGCATTGAGTCAGAAGTAAAAGGTAGTGCCACACTGCATGCTTGCATGCAGTCGAATTGGGCCGGCATGACCGGGGAGTTACCTCTCGCTTACACGAGACCGGCGTAAAGTGACAGCTGTGCTGTCGCGTTTCGTGCGGTGTGTAAGTAGCCGGTGGCCCATGAAGGTGGGAGGAGAAAGGAGGGCAGCGCGTCTGTATAGCCTCTATGCGGATGTTTGTGGGCGTTGGTAGTCATGAAAATGGCTTTGACTGCTCGTTTGCCCTTCGATACCATAAAAAAATAATATATTGATTAATTATACAAAAATAGATTTGAAACCGCTGGGGTCACTGCTTAGCTTGTAAACATGTACTACTGTATCTCTGGTCACATATAAAAATTCAAAGGAAGGATTGTCAGTTGCTTGTATAAAGAAAAAAAATTCGTTAGCAATCGTTATTTAATGATGAATCAAAATTAAAAGGCATGGGAATATTCATCATCGATTATTTTATTGTGTGAATTATTGGTATTATTAAACTACGGTAGATTTATTTCACACAGAATATAGAAAATTGTAATAAAACTTTACCACTATCATTAATAAGTACTTACATTTAAAGTCAATCAAATACAACATGTATTACTCGTATTTTGTTAGCTCGAGTGAAAAAAAATGGTCCATGGAAGAGGGAGGAGGAAAGAGGGAAATGCATCTGTATAACCTCAATGCGGATGTCTAAGCGCGTCGGTAGTCATAAAAATAGCTCTGACTGCCCGTTTGTCCCCTTACACAAAAAAATATACCTACATAATATATGTATATCAAGTCATAAGTAGCTCTATATACTGCTGATGACATCTATTGGCACGTTTATGAAACTCGTTTTGATAGCGAAAAAGCTCGTAACAATGACAATAGCACAGTGTCGATATTTCTCGCGCACGAGCTTTCTATGACGCGAGGTAGTTTCCCTGTATTATCAAAGATGGCGCTACTCGTATTAAATATTCTTCTTTTATAACATTTTAAAATAACAGGATTATTGACAATTACTTGTAAGGTTTCCGTAGCCAAATGGCAAATAATACCGCCCAAGCGCGAGTCGGACTTCGCACACCAGGGTTCTGTATCCACGAAAGGTGTCTTTGTGACATTTTAACTAGAAAATAAAATAACTTGGTTTTTCATAGCGTTCGTATGAAAGACAAAGTTACATTTGCGTTTATTGAAAATGTAAATTATAGAAATAATAATTTCTCAAAAACTAATAATGATATCTCGCTCAATGCATTTTTCGTTGAAAGTTTACATTGAGATCAGCATATATATTTTTTAGATTTCTCACTCTTATTATAAAAGTTACACACATTTTACCACTTCGGAAGCGTTTATCTTTCCAACAATGATTTTGACGAAAAATGGTTTGAGTAACCTTAAAAGTATTTTTTAAAGATGTATTGATACACACCCCTCACATACAGATAGAAAAAAATAGTTTCATCTGCAAAACCTTGAACATTGATCTTGCGGATGTATGTTTTTTTTTATGGTATATTGGNNGGGGGGGGGGGGGGAGGCAAACGAGCAGTTAGAGCCATTTTTACGACTACCGACGCCCATATACATTTACGCCGGTTTCGTGTAA
>LUGF01041992.1:25015-43614 GCA_001625245.1 Calycopis cecrops
TTTCCACACAGAATTTAGAAAAGTGTAATAAAACTTTACCACTATCATTAATAAGTACTTACATTTAAAGTTAATCAAATACAACATGTATTATTTGATTGACTCAAATAATACAATTAAAAAAAATGGCCAATGGAAGAGGGTGGTGGAAAGAGGGAAACGCATCTGTATAACCTCAAAGCGGATGTCTATGCGCGTTGGTAGTCACAATAAATAGTTCCGACTGCTCGTTTGTCCCCTTATACTATGAAAAAATATATACCTACATATTTGAATATTAAGTCTTATGTAGCTCTAGGTAGCTCTGTATACTGCTGATGACATCTACTGGCATGTTTATGAAACTCGTTTTGATAGCGAAAAAGCTCGTAATTTCTCGCGCACGAGCTTTCTATGACGCGAGGTAGTTTCCATGTATTATCAAAGATGGCGCTACTGATATTAAATATTATTCTTTTATCACATTTTAAAATAACAGAATATTGACAATTACTTGTTAAGGTTCCGTAGGCAAATGGCAAATAATACCGCCCAAGCGCGAGTCGGACTCGCACACGAGGGTTCCGTATCCACTAAGGTGTCTCTGCGATATTTTTTACCAGTAAATAAAATAACTTGGTTTTTCATAGCGTTCGTATGAAAGACAAAGTTATATTTGCGTTTTTTGAAAATGTATTATTACTCAAAAACTAATAATGATATCTTGCTCAAACCAATTTTCGTTGATAGTTTTCATTGAGATTTACAGCATGTTATATACTTTTTAGATTTCTCACTCTCTTATTTTAAGAGTTAGAGAGGGGGACACACATTTTACAACTTTTGAAGCGTTGATCTTTCCAACAACGATTTTGACGAAAAATGGTGCGCTGCCCTACTTTCTCTTCCCACCGCACGAAACGCGACAGCACAGCTGTCTCTTTACGCCGGTTTCGTGTAAGCGTGAGATACCTCCCCGGCCGTGTCGGCCCAATTCGGCTACATGCATGCGTGCAGTGTGGCACTACCTTTTACTTAAAACTCCTGAAAAAGAAACTTTTACCCGATTGTTCGTTTGTCCGCTTAGTTATAAATACTTACTTATATAAAAGAGGTTTAATTGCCAAGTGTTTGCAAATTGCCAAGCATAGGCAAATTTATTATGACTGTTAGCGATATAGGTTCAAACATAAATAGCCCCTTTATCGAGGAAGGTTATACCCTATTTACAACACTATGATAAATAGGAGCATGCGGGCTACGCGGGTGAAACCGCAGGCGCCACTTAGCGGAATAAAATATGAACTAGTAGTTACTGTGAACCAGAACTGTGAATTTGGCATCATCATGATAATCCGTCTCTATCAGTCCACTGACATGCATGCCTGCCGGGGTCCGGGACGTCCCGCGTAAAGCGGGACGGTTGGCAAGCCTACCTATGCTTTTGGGACACCTACGTCCCGCGCTGGGTGAGTGCGGGACATTCAATATCCTGCTTTTCTGAATAAGCTACAAACACAGCGTGCATATACATCGATTGTGCTCGACTATCACTGATAGCCGCGATATAATAATAGGCTGCGCAAATGTCAAGAAAAATACTCATTTAAAAAGTCCTTTATATCTATACTAATATTATAAAGAGGAAAACTTTGTTTGTTTGTTTGGTTGTATTGAATAGGCTCAAAAACTACTGGACCGATTTTAAAAATTCTTTCACCATTCGAAAGCTACATTATCCACGAGTAACATAGACTATATTTTATTTTGGAAAATATAGTCAAACTACTGGACGGATCAAGCTGAAATTTGGCATGCAGTTAGATGTTATGACGTAGGCATCCGCTAAGAAAGGATTTTTAGAAATTCAACCCCTAAGGGGTGAAATAGGGTGTTGAAGTTTATATGGATTTCTTAGAAATTAAACGCGAGTGAAACCGCGGGGCACAGCTAGTTTTTTAATAAAGTATTAAATTTTACATAAACAAGGTTGTTAAAGCAAGAGGCACTAAATTAAACCACACACATACTATAAGTGCCTACAGTTACCCCGAAACTATTATAAAAAAGTTTACGACAAGTATACGAAAATACTTTTTCAAACAAGTTAAATAGCAAAAAAATGTAATCATTCTTTGTAGCGACGCGTACAACCTCGCACGGGGTGAATGACCCCGGCCGCCCATAGTCGATGATCAGCGGATCAGCGGCCGTACGGCGTGTTCGAAGTGAGAAGGAACTTTAAAAAAATCCTGGCTTATACTACTGTTTCGATTGATCTGATTTATCTTGTGTAGCCTAGAAATAATACACTAAATATTATGTGGTTTAATTTAACACCTCTCGCTTTTATGAACCTTGTATATTATTCAGATTTGTAAAGTAGTTTGTGTATTTTTGTATTCTAAACATGATGAGTTAGATCCCGCTGTTTTAACCCTTGTCCCATTTGCGTTTGAAATATTTTTTTTATGCCTAACCAAACTTCAAATCACATCCTATATGAACCGCTTAGGAACAAACTATAATAATATTTTTCCGTCGAAACTTCGTCGCTAGAAACTATGTATAGTAATATTTTTCCGCTTCCAAATTCTCAACTTAAAATTGAATTTCCATCACGAAACAATACATTGATAAATAGAGAAAATAAACTAGTATGGCGTTTACTCGGATTCATAATTAATTTTCAATTCGATTCCAACTGGAACAGTTTTTTTTGCTAGTGTTTCCTGAACAAACGTGTCTACCCCCTCCCCCCTCCACACGAGGAGGCCTCCGTAAAATGGAGTCTCTAACAAAGCGAGGCGTTACCCCCCCACGCTGACCGCTCGCCAGTCGTCAGATAAAGAATTATTTCACAACTACCTATTTCGAATTTTTATTGAGGGATATAGATTCGCAGTTCTAATTCTTCTTCCATTTTTAGTTCTGGTTCTCTATTATTTTTCATTTACGTATCTGAGCGAGCGAGACGTTTGAGCGAAATAAAACACACATCATATTTTTTTTTGTGTATGATGTTTAATGTACTCCAGTGCGAATAAGTAAAAATATAGTATAAAACAAAATAGCCTGGTTTACTAAACAAGAATATATTATGTGTATCTTTAATATTTCCAGTTCTGTAACGTCGTTGCCTTATAGCCAAATCGTATGTAGAACGGCCCTGAAATGATTTACTAATCTATTAATATGCACATTGTGTACTTCGTGACAGCCTGGATGTTCGGAGGGACAGGCGTCCTCATGATTGTGGGGTTGTTGTGCTCGTTTGCAAAGAGACCGCTGGGAGTGCAGGCACAAACTGGCTGCGCATGGCACTACCTCTTACAAAGTCAACCTCCTGCAAAAAATACGTTTAATTAACGAATAAATCACGCGAACACGATACAGTATCATAATTACATATCGCTATTAATTAAGATATAAATCCAGCCGGACAGCGAGTCCCGGCGGACGTAATATTTACTACTAGCCTCTGTTAATGTTTTGTTGTATTTAATGTCCAAAAATAAATATTGGATCGATAACCACCTTGCTCTTCGGCATCATTAGATATCGTACACCTCCATACCTGTTCGACAAGCTTCAATGGGCCTGCGATAAGCAGCTTGCACATACCACTAGGAGTTCTGCGTATTTACTTATTACCCAACTTCACAGAACTGCAGCATTTAGGGGAAGTTTCCGGTATCAAGCCACTAAATGTTGGAATAATTTGCCACCACCTGTGCGATCCCTGAAATCCGTTTATAGTTTTAAAAATAAGTACAAAGCATATTTGTTAGATAATCAACTTAAGGGTAATCAGTAATTTATTATATTTATTTATCTATATCAAAATACTAAGCCTTATAAAAGTCGTGTTAATATACCTTGTTTCGATGACCACCACAGTACGGGCGAACTTTCCATTGTAGGTAGTTGGCATTCCCTTCGTAAAATTATCAAGCGACAGAATTACGTTCCGTATAATACTAAATTACTATAATAGACGTCTCTCTTATCACTTTGTTCTTTAAACGTATCTTGTTATGACAATAAACACAAGCGTTACTCAACCTCGTTGTACGCGTTGTGAAGTGTGAACGCCGATTGGTATAGATTATAGACATCATCCCTGGTTATAAGTATATTATCTATGATAGACATGTTGTCTGTGGAGTGGCTCCCTATCGCTACAATACTTCTATCTATCACTCTCGGGTTAATATTTTATATATTTTATATTTTTGCTCTTAAAATTATATATTAACACTTTATAAACATATGTTTAAAATTTTCATCATACTTATACCTACTAATCACACAACACCTAATGAACCAAATATTTATTTTCACTGTATTTATTTTAATATGTAACTGACTTCGTTTGAATGTCATTGCTTTCCGTCTGACCTTTGGGTGTCACTGAAAATCGGTGCCGGTGAACCGAAATTCTCCGACGTATGCCGAGTGACATCCTTTTCAGTGCTCCTCACATTAGGTACATCACTGTGCATGAATATGCAAAAAATATATACTTAAATGGTTTTTAGCTATTTTTCTTTTCTTTTTTTTTGTGTCTCTTGTACCTATTGTTTGTAAATGTTTTATTAGTATGTGGAGCATTGAATAAACTTATTTCTATTCTATTCTATTCTATTCTATAACTGCTGCCTTAACTTTATAAAGTACATATTGCCCTCCCTACTTGAGAAACTATGCAGCCGTCGAAGTGTATTATTTTTGGTTAACCAAAATAAAGTACATTTTTGCCTACCTATTTGACAATAAGAAACTATGAGATCGTGTTATTATTTGTGCATCCTTAATTCGTACGTTTCCTAGCAAATGACGTAAAAATAAAGGTAGTCTTGATATACCCTGCACCACAATGGCATGCAGGTAAGTAACCTTTACCCGACTGCGCAGAGCTCAAGAAATCGTAATAAAATAAATTTAATAAAGAGCCATCACTTCTCTACGAGATAGTAATGATGAGTAAGATATTATATTACTGACAATATAGCAAATAGCAATGCATTGCGTGCGGGGCAGCCGCAACACCGTCCTGAGGATGATCGCGGGGAGATGGGACTGCCCCTACTTACGACATTGTTGTGAAAGACATGTCTCACCAATGTCCATTAAATTTAATTTCAATAATAATTTAATGAATATTGTATTTTTATTTTATTTTATTTTATTCATTGAATTGTTTTATTAAATGTTATGATTTTTTAATGATAATTTTATGTTTTATGTTGAAAAATTTATGTTATAAATATTAATATTATCCATGTACAATTTATATGGGCTATGTCTGAAATAAATGAAATTTTATTTTTAATTTAATTTAATTGCCAATCATATCACTTTTTATATAATTGATATATTTCCAAATCATAGGTATAGGTTAGACTCACTAGAGATCCGTGTCCATAGTACGAGTGTTGATTGTATCGCTTCTAACAGAGCATATAATTTGCCTTATTCTCCTTTTGCCCTAAGCTCAACGAGTAGACATAATTTAAATTGAAGACCCACCTACCTATTAGATAAGTTAAACAACAACCATAAAACGGCTGAATGGATTTTGATGCAAATTTTACAAATCCCGGCCAGGCTATAAAAATTCAATATTTAAAAGCATTGAATTATACGCGGGTGGAGCCGCGGGTAAGCTAGTACTTAATAATAGTAATATTTATTACTAGCTGTGCCCAGCGGTTTCACCAGCGTTTAATTTCTAAGAAATTCATATAAACTTTAACACCCTATTTCACCCCCTTTGGGGTTGAATTTATAATAATTCTTAGCGGATGCCTACCTCATAACAGCTACCTGCATGCCAAAGCCCGATCCGTCCAGTGGTTTGGGCTGTGCGTTAGTTATAAATATAAACAGCAGCAACTGAGTAGGTACCAATAACATCAATAATACTTATATAATCTTAATTCAGACTTATGTAAAATAAAAAAAATATTTTTACAAAACATTCCTTTGATCGTTGTATGATAACATGAACGTTAGCAAACAAAACAGTTTTGGATTTATACGTCGGTAATACAAAAAAAACATGGCGAGAGATAAAATATTAGACAGTTGGTATGAGGGCCGGCGTTTACGTCTATAGTGCCACAAACATTTCTGACCCGGTCGTGGCGGCGCTCTTCTGACAAGAGTGACAAGTCTTGTCTAATTAAGTACTGCCATCAAATGATATATTCCGATTTTTAGGGTAAAAATAATGTCCGATGCAGGAAGTAATTGAAATTTTGGCATCACAATACTAAAATCATGATAACTATTATTTTATTAGTTATTTAGAAATAAAAGAATGTAGTATTATATTTTAATGTTGTAATTATGGTCGTGTAAAAAATCAAATTTACAACAATCAACATTTTTACTTTATTAGTTTATTAATGGAGCTTGGAGACGTTTCTCTTCTTGCATAAAAGAAAAGACTTTAAAAATATGTTTCTCCCATCCCTTTAGGGTAAACGAGTTTTGTGCGTCGCTCCACTATTAAAACTGACAACAGATTGTCATTTCAAAATGACGGCTTTAGTTCCAGTCTTGGTCACCGGGCCAGAAAAGACTTTGTGGCACTATAGTTTGATTTCTTTGATTATATACACGTCTAGATGGAGCATTTCAAATAAACATCGCAAAGAAAACGTCTCATTTTTCACACAATGTGTGAGTGACAGTTATGTACAGATTGTTTTAAAACCGTCAATGTGTGCGTGTAAAGGGATACCAACAGCATAAAAGAATACCCTTAATTTTGTTACTAAATCAGGAGGAACTAACAGCAAACAATAAAATAGGAATTTACATATGAATATATGGTCTATATAGATTTTTTTAAAGAATGTATGCTAATTATTATTAAAAATAAATTATGATTTTTTTTATTTTTTTTTATCAATCAGAGACAGTTTGTTATTATTAGATATCTATGAGAGGATTTCCGAAGAAAGTTTTAGTTTTATAGATCGCTATATAAGTATTAGAATTTTTTTTATTGAAAATAAGACTCCAAATATACTTTATGAATCAGTTTTATTTATTTAGAGTCAGTGTTACATAATATAAAATATACTAACATTACTTATAATGACATCTTAAGTTTACGCGAATATTGCACATTGTAATAAATCTATTTAAACGGCCTCACGGATCATCCTTGGATGGAATCGGTGTTATTTAGCGAGGATTTGTGCTTTATCAAATCTTATATCTGACGACCAGGCTGGCGCAGTGATGCAGGGCTCGGATAAGCGGAATATATCTACCTATTGCGCCAGGGGTCGCGGTTTCGAATCCTGCCTTGGTCATTCATGTTTATCTATGTATTATATGTATTTTTTTTCAGTAATAAAAATCTTAAATATATAAAACTTCTTCAATTTATAAAATATATTTCCGTTGTCTAGTACCTGTAACATAAGTCCTTACGGTACTTAGCACGGGGGGTAGAATAACGTAGTGTGTAAACTCCACTGCTATATATTAAAAAAACTTCCCTTTAGTTTTGGAAAATTACCCTACTTTTCTAGTGACAACACCGTACCACTAGTAAATTGTGAAATTAATATTCGTATTTTCATAACAATACTTACGTAAATTTAAAAACTAACCGGCGAAATAAGATCTTCTATTTGTTATCAGATTTTCCTGCATGGTTGTGACACAGTTGAACAGAACAAACCAGCATATTTCTTTTTTTATTGAGAGCTCAGAATCGCGTTACGGTCTAGATGACACTGACTTAAGCGAAGAGCGTCTCTACTAGATCTAGTAGAGACGTTTTACGGCGCTTTCAGGTGATTGATGCGGTATCTAGACGTGTATATAATCAAAGTTTGATTTATTGCGAGCCTCGCGGGAGACGCGATATAAAACTTCAACGGAAGCCTGCGAATGGTTCCGACAGCTTGTTTCATTTTTAATCTACAGGAGGTAACTGGCATGAACTGAAAGCTAGGATACTATAAACATACTCAATACAACACACATCCCACCAGAGTAAGCACAGCTGTTGATCGTCGATGTATAAGACATAGATTAATCATTTATAAAATAATTAATAAATAGAATAAAATAAAAATAATTTATTTCGGACCACAAAAATCCATATTGTGTTAGTAAGAAGCTTATAACTATGTTAGTATCTTATAACTAGGTTAGTAGATGTCTTAAATCAATGTTATATAATAATAATATTATAACTATGTTAGTAACTTATGACTTATTTCTACTGATAGGGATGCTGTCAATTGCTGTAGTTACTTAGATTTAGAGTAGACGATTATTATCTTTTGAGTCAATAGAAACCAGGAATAAATGAACAATTGGTGCCATTAAAATTTTCCGAATACTATTTTCATACCGATCTAACGCAGTGCCAGTCTATCCTCATGTTTATACTGAGCTCTAGTACACAAAAATGCTCACTCTAGTTTTTCCACTAGCATGCTCAACTAGTCCCTATAGATGTTTCGCAAATTACATAAATAAAAATCATAATATCAGACAGTAGTGTGTAAACACTACGTTAGTCTAGCCCCGCGCTAAGTGCCGTTAGGACTTGTGTTACGGATACTAGACAACGCACAATATATTTAAGATTTTATTACATAGATATTATAATACATATATAAAAATCGTGAACAAATCGCCTAACATGCTAGGCTTTTCCGACAATGTTATTACTGCGCCAGCCGGACCTCAAAAAGCGCTGAAGGACGGGCACGTAGAATAGGTTCTGTTACGAGAGCAATTCCTACGTATACCTACTTTATGTTCATCGTAATTTTATTCTTCGACTACACTTGTAAGAAACATTGTTGTACGTAATATGAATTATGATTTATAGTCGAATCGGGCCGGCGTGATCTAGGGATGTATCTCTTTGTCATTTAACCTCGGGTTGTAGGCGGGAACGGTATCGAGTTACAGGCTGAATTTGAGACAAAGGGCCAATAGAGCCTGTACTCACGACTGAAATTGAAATGAAATGAAAAAGTTTTTATTCAAAACATAATTTAATAAATTACTTTTTGAACGTCAACAATTTAATCTATCACCGGTTCAGCCCTAGCCCTGTCCTGAAAAGAACCGGCGAAACAAACTCGGCGTGCCTCATGATGTTATGAGATATAAAAGTAAAAAGTATAAAAATACAAATACATTTGCATATTATAAATGATTTACAATTTTTATGGTTTACAATAATTATGGTACCTACAGCCAGCCTGGGAGGAGGATACTAATCCCAAGATGTCATAAAATCTGTTACCTTATAGTATGCTTTACCACACAAACGCTCTTTAACAACTTTTTTAAATTAATTAATCAAAAGTTTTTGGACGCTTTCTGGAATCCTATTGTAGAAGTTGTTACGTGACAGTGACGTTTGTCACCTAGATGCCTAAGATAGCTTATATATATTTAGTACAGCCCCAGAGGTGTCGCCCTGATCCTATCCTCCTGATAATATGAAATGACCTGGTTTATGTATGTGTGCCTAATGACCGTTCATGTACACAATCACATACTAAACAGAAGCGTATGCTTTGACCACGAAAGGAATTCTTTACTTTACTAAGTCTATGAAATGGTATGTCTTATTTATGCCTGCTTCTCGTATTCCCTTTATGACTGACTAAAATCAAAACAAATACTCGATTACTAACGAGGTTTAGATTTTGATCGTTGTAACTTAAGTTGTAGGATATTCTACGGTTTAGGGTTTTTTTAATTGTGTGTAGCTTGGTGAGCTCAGCGTAACATGTTTTGCATAACGCTTTACCGCGCTGCGGCGCTTATGTCTCTGTCGAAGTTGCCACTTTAGAATCATGTGTATTCTAGTAAGCTCTAGGCGCTTCTCGGGCTTCACACAGTTTTTAATGCTATCCATGTTTCAGGTGATACTAACAGAAAACATGAGATAACACTATTGGTTATGTATTTCATTTTGGTCATTTGAAGTGACATACTATCCAAATGATATATGAAGTTACTAGCTTTCGCCCGCGGCTTCGCCCGCGTGGATTTCGGACTTCAAAAATTATTCATAATTTTAATTTATAATGTTATGAAAGCTATGTAACTGTAAAGTTTCATGAAAATCCGTTCAGTAGCTTTTGTATGAAAGAGTAACAAACATCCTTACAAACTTTCGCATTTATAATATTAGTAGGACTTCTATAATTCCTTCAAGTATGAAGAGCACTTGTAGCTGACATTTGACTTTATAATAAATCATTTTACCTATAGATACTACACTTGAATTGGATATCTTTTTATTTTGTGACTTTATTTTATAAAATACTCCGTACCTACACGGTACGTGGGCAGCAGGATTGAAGGTGGGTGGGTAAAGAGGACGGATAGTTAATCAAAAAATATCGTCTACTAATAAGTTGTTATTCTTTTTAAAATCAGTCTTTGTTATTTCAAAGGGCAATAATTACACTTAGTCTATTGTTGAGTACTGGCGCGTGGATATACCTACTGGTTTGATAAAAGTGAAATGCGTTAAATTAAACCATATAATATGTAGTTAAAGTTTCGGATTAACTCCTAACTTAACTTAATCCAAAACTATTAAAAAAGTTTACTACAAGTATACGAAGACTTTTTTCACAGATGTCAAACAGCGAAACAATGTAATCATGCTTTGTACCGCACGGGCAACCTCGCACAAGGTGAATGACCCCGGCCGCCCATAGTCTTAGCCGGCTCGCGAACAGCTGACGCACAGTGTGTACGATGTGGGAAAAAACTTACAAAAAATCCTGTGGCTAAACTACTGCTCCGATAGATCTGATTTTTGTTGTGTAGTCTTGAAATGATACACTAAATATGTGGTTTCATTTAACGCCTCTCGCTTCTATCAATCTTCTATACACAGTAAAAGTTTCGGCAATGCATTGCCCACATTCCCATCCATCCCGCACAGTTAGGTCGGTACACCACGCGAACACCGCAACGCATAAAGGCCGCACCACACAAACACCGCACAAAATGACACTACAGGTACAGCGTAGCCAACACTTCGGTAAGAAGAAGTACTTACAAGGTCTTACCTTATTGAAATGCAAAGGAGCAATGACAATGCTTTGCTTCGCCTATGGTGGTAAATATTTATTTTTTAGCAATTAGTGCAGTGAACTTAGAGCCATCCCTCACCCCTTCAAATAAACCTCTGCGGATTTTCGATACAGCGCAATAAATAAAATGTAGGTCATGTCATTCGCTTCAAAACTTTATTGGATGAACACAAATCGAATCGCTTTTGTGAGCAAAATAAAACGCCGGTATATAGACGTGGCTCTTCAAAGTTGGAAAATACATAAAGTTTTACGATAACCACCACTGAGAGTATTAAAATTTACGTTCTGTGTATGTTTAAGTTCGGATATTGGTGTATTCAATTGCAATCATTAAGCGCAATGGCAGATCTGCTTTTCCGACAGCCAAAAGTTTTCATAATTTTGTCTTTACGGATTCCAAGTGTAAATAAGCCTATAGCCGTCCACTGCTGAACGTAGGCCTCCCATAGAGCCCATAGAGCGCCAACCATCCCGATTTTGGGCAGCCCACATCCATACGCAGCCCGCCACCTTCCTTAGACCCCGTTCAGATTGAGCGAATCGCGCGCGTAGTAGGCCTGATTACAAACAATTTAACGAGGTGGTCGGGGTACAAGTCCCTCACGAGTCGTGTTTCTTTTTTTATGTCTTTCTTTTGTTCCATTATTATGTTGCACATTAAATATAATAAAAAAGTACTGAACTATATTTATTTACTACTACTGAACTATTTACTAACTACGTGTGTGAAATTTTGAGGGACTTGATACCCGACCACCTCGTTAAATTGTTTGTAATCAGGCCTAATACGCGCGCGATTCGCTCAATCTGGACGGGGTCTTAGGTCGTCGCACCATCATTTCAACTTTATGTGTTTTTAATTTTGTTTATTACGCAGAATTAGTAAGACCAAAATAGAAATTGCTCATTCAGGTGATTCTGCCGCCATTAGGCACGACTGGTGCTTATTGTAAAGGTTAATAGTAGGTTAATGTATATTTTTATTCTAAAAAGAATTATTTTTTTGACCCTTAAAATTTAGTTACTAGTACAGGCATAATCCCTGGCTTGAGAAAAACCGGCGAAACAAAATGTATCACAAGATCATTAGATATAATAAAATAATCATGTATTTTGCTAGTACAATTTAAGTAGATGATAATTTTTTATTTTTAGATTTTCTTACCACTTAGGTAAGTAAAACTAAAAATAAAATGTAAATTCAATCAGTTCGAGGTTGAATCCTTTCAGTGGCTAGCTGTTTCAACGTGAATGAACTACGGCTACGAACGTCTTGGCACATGAACACACACATACAACTCGGTCAGCTAGAAATAGATGCGCTACTAAAACAACTGATACGAAAATTTATTTCATTTTAATTGAGACCGAACAGAATTTAGAACAACATATTCACATCACTTCACTTTGCTGAACGTAAACTGGGCGATTCATGTTTTCATTGCGTAAATATGCCTCAAAGCAACAAACTATTTTGCATTAAGCATAGAGAAAAGAAATTATGGATGTACCCTAACCCAGACTATTAGTTCAATAAGAACTCGGCCTCCATAAGGACTTAGGATATAAGTCGAATCCGAGTAAACCTAGTCCAAGTATATATTCGTTCAAACAATGCGTCTAGATTGGAATGCAACTCACAATTGCTGGGTTTAACCCAGGGAATAGGTAAAGAAGACCCTACAAAAATGCCCCATCTGATGCTGGGGTCATCTAAAGTATGCCTCTTGAGTTATTTTATTTTTTCATCGATCAAAGAAATTAAAGATGTGATACATTTGAATAGGATAATGATAATAACTAGTTTCTTACCTACAAGCTTGAACCTACGCATTCCTGAGAATACGTGATAATAATACACATAGAGAAGGGACACATTATTTAGGGAAATAAAACTATATTTTTGATATATATTTTTATTACGGTAAACAAATTGTCACATAGAATCAGTATTTACAATACAATATTGTCATAAAACATTCATTAAAAATTGACTAGAACTTTATATCTACACTATATTTACATAAGCTCCGTTCGACAAGTAACACGTCAGTCTAAGTATTTACATAAGGACCTAGAATCCAAAACGCTCAGATACTGTAGGTGAGTATACACAATATAATGTATAGACGCGTGTACAGATGTACCAGGGCTGCTGTGAATTAACCGAAACGTCGTAGCTGTGAAAAAACTACAAAATTTAATAAGGTTTAATTAATGTACAATACGTAAACTTGTAAATTGATCAATAAAATAATAAACAATTCTCTTCATATCTTATCTTTTTTGTTTTTATGAGTACCTACAGTAGAGAGTATTTTAGATTCTAGATCACATTTTAATGATAAAACTATTCTATTCTCAACATGAA
Organism: Calycopis cecrops; assembly: GCA_001625245.1. NCBI lineage: Eukaryota > Metazoa > Arthropoda > Insecta > Lepidoptera > Lycaenidae > Calycopis > Calycopis cecrops. Next base: position 38,480 of record LUGF01041992.1, read on the forward strand.
TGATTAAAGAATTCAGTAGTTATATCGTAAGATACGCGAAATGGTTCTATTATAAGTTATAAATGGCTTATACGTTATATAAATCAAAACCTTAAACTATTAAATTGTATTAAAATGGCAGTAACTGAAGCGTACATTAATATTTCGGTCAATAAGAGATTAGACAGACAGAGTACTGAATCAGTAATAAGTTAAGTCTAGTACAATTAGGAAATAACATGTTTTTAGATGACATGGTTCATCAAAATAATTCGTCGATGTTATAAATGTGATGAACATATAGTGCGACTACATGTATCATGTCACTGTATCTCTATTAATAAATGATTTATACTGAAGTCGACGTGATAAATTAATTTATGTTCGAATCGCACTGTTGAAAAATAAATGCAATCTATCCTCAACAAACAATTTATTTATTTGTTTACTATAGTCACTTATGTTAAACATTAAACGTGATTTGTTTGATACGCTATTCTCTAACATAGAATTACGTTTATTATTAGCTGTGCTCTAATGAGCTGCTAATAAGTCTTTTATAAACAACTGGTCTAATTAGCAACTCGAGATGTTTCTTTGATTTTCAGATTTATCTGGTACTTAGGGTCTGGTCAAACGTCGTATCTCGATAATTCTTCAACTGCTTATTTCTTTCATTATGGGTCTCACCTACTTTAATGGTACTAGTAAAACATCGTGGTATTATAGTACATCTGATGGGGTTCAATCGAGATATATTTAATAAGCATTGCTACAAATCAGCGGAATCTCAAAATATCTTTGACGAGACTTTTCATTATCATTAAAAGGATCTGATTGCTGATTTGCCCATAAACTATATGTATATGTTACTGATACAACCCGAAGTGCGGCTACATCTAGTTTTAGCTGGTTAGATCTAGGTGTAGCCACTCTGTCTAGGCTAAATCTAGAATTAGCCGATAGTTTTCGGACAAAACTAGGTCTAGCCGGTATCTTTCCGGTTAGAACTAGATCCAGCCAAACCTTAGCGGCTAATACCCGATCTAATCGATATCATGCCGTCTACAGTCGCACTTCGGGTTTTAGCCGTATCACATAATAAAAGATTTATATTTCCATTATTGAACAAACTTAAAACATAGCATTAGTTAATAAATTATTAAAAAAATATTATTCTTACGAAAAGCACTTTTAACTTGAACTGTGTTAATCTAAATTCAAATCTGAATGAAATTACAAATTCGTACAGCAGCACATCGCAAAGAATTTGTCAATAACATCGAAAAGCAATAAAAGTTTAACGATACGATTTCTTTTGCTTTTTATCGCTACAAACTCCAATACGGTTTTAATTTCCTCCCCTAGAGTGGGAATTCGGGTGAAAATAAATAAGCCCTCTTTAGCAATTTGAATGTTTGCCGCATATCAATTTGGTACATCTTTTTACGTCTTATTTGCTATATTTAGTGATTTTTGAACAAGCAGACATGATTACGGCAACGATTTGTTTATTGAAATGATGTCTATTTCAGATATTATAAAAGATTGCCAAAAATAAATGTTAGGTTTAGAATCGTGGTTGAGCAATGTTCTTTTTGATGTCGTGATTTCTAAATATAAATTGATAAGGGCTTCATACAGTTAAAATTATGAATTAAAAATGCTTTATTTGTAAATTTTAATGATTTACAAAAAATCGTCACTGCTTATTTAGTTTCAGTTTCATCAGCTTAATTCAGTTTAATCACAATCTAATTATACAAAGGGGCTAGAAATAACTAGCTACTACTAAATTAAATGTGCGAAAATAAACGAAAAATAATTCTTTTAAATATTAAATAATTTGTGTGTTGAACTTTATCTATAGTTTTGCGTAATATATCAGTTTAAGTTTAAAATTACTTAAAATATAATATCAGGACACGATTATGAGTCTCAATTATTTGTGCCAACTTATTGTATATTTTCATGTATAAAGGACAATAGTCATCTGCTGACATGCCTTTGACCAAAAACGCGCCCATCAGGAAAACATACGTTGTTTTATTCGTCTACATTAATATAACAATAAACAATATTCAATGTATTTTTAAAAAACGAGAGAAATAAGTTAATAAGTGAAACATATTTTTGACGTTATGTTGAATATTGGTAACCTGTGTGATATTCCTAATTTATTTGATAGGTTATTTTTTTTATTTTTTTTTTTATGATATAGGAGGGCAAACGAGCAGCCGGAGACCTTTTCATGACTACCGACGCCCACAAACATCCGCATAGGGGCCATACAGACGCGCTGCCCTTTCTCCTCCCACCTCCATGGGCCACCGGCTACTTACACACCGCACGAAACGCGACAGTACAGCTGTCACTTTACGCCAGTCTCGTGTAAGCGAGAGGTACCTCCCCGGTCGTGCCGGCCCAATTCGACTGCATGCAAGCATGCAGTGTGGCACTACCTCTTACAAGGTTATGCAAGCAAACAAGCGTAACTTGAATTGAAATCAGTGAAACTTAATGTTCAATAAGCCCTTAATGTTCAATAATCTATACTATATAATAAATCTGTAGAAGGGTCCATTCTGTACACTGAAAATATTGAAAAAATAAATAGCAGGGGGTGTTACTGGATCGATGCCAAACCCAAATATGCGATTAAAAAAATTTTTGTCTGTCTGTCTGTCTGTATGTTCAGACATGACGTGAAAACTAAAGGTTCGATTTCGATGAAACTTGGTATAATTATACCTTATTATCATTAGCATAAAATGGGTTACTTTTTATCCTGGAAAATACGTAGAAAAAAATAAATCCATCCACGCGAAGACCGACATCCGCGCGGATGGAGTCGCGGGCGGAAGCTAGTGATCAATAATTGAACATTAGTTCAATCTTAAATAAATCAAACGTTAAATTGACACAGATATTTCAATACAGAGCGCTATTTCTACGTAAGGACGGCGGGCTCTGTTCCAATAGGAAAACGTAGTTCCAGCTAGAGTCATTATTGACTCTTGAGATTGAGACTGTTTGAAATTCTAGGAATGAAATCGAATCGCTGGCTATTTATTAGTTTCACAGCGATGCACACACATTTATATGTAGAGCAAGGTAATTGGAAAATAAAAATTAATAAATTGTATATTACAAAGGTACGTATTTGTTTATAATAAATTGTAGAGTTAAAATATAACTGAGATCAAATTTTTCGTAGTGAGAACAGGTTATCAAAATATTATGAGTAAAAAAATCATAATCCAAAGTCAACTGCAAATTGGTCAATGAGCTACAACAAAAATTTAGGTGATTAAAAATTTTCTATTTTTGGATTTCTTCTTTTATTTTACTGTTCGTTCTTATATCTTGTCATATTTCATGGTTCTATCGGTAATCACTTTTCTGTGCGGTCGTCAAAATATGCGCATAAACTGCTGTATCTTTTGATTGCGTTGACCTCGAAGCATATTTTTTTCTGTGCTTCAAGAGATGGCGGACTCCAGTATTTGACATGAATATCAAACCCTTGTACAAGAGCTTTAGAAAAAGGTTTTGAGTGAAATACAGGCAACAAAGCGATCCTATATTCCTTTTATCTGTACTGAAACTGTTAATAAACAAATCATTTTAAGATTTTCGATCTTTTTTGTTAATATTATAAAAGTCATTTGGAAATACTAATGTCACATATGTGGACAATAGTTATAGGATATTTTAGACACTATAATATAGGCGACGCCCACAGACATGCACATCTGAAGTGTAAATGCATTATCGGCCCTTTAGATATGATAAAGCTCTAATTTAGCAACGATGAAGGGGAATCGAATCTGTTGTGAAAATTCAACATACTAATAAGTATAAAATGAACCCAACAATAGGTTTATTTTATAATATAATGCGACTCCGTTTATGACATGAATAAGAAATAAAAATAGCGCATGAAAAGGTCCATTAATATTAAATCGAATTCATTCCCATAAAGCGATTATTTTCGGGCGTATTTATTCTGTAACACGTTTATGTTACGAATACTTCCAGCTAACGTGTGTAATTAATGAGCTAATTAAAAGTGACTCAATACTATGTGCACAATGTATTTTGCATTGTCCATAATTGCCATGTGCACAAATCCTCGATTAACGTACAATGTATTTATGTAATTGTAAATGAGGTCAATCACAAAAGTAGATGGAGTCTGAATTCTGTGGATGATTTCTTGGTTACTTAACCACTGGTGAGACAGTATCATTATGTAAAGGAACTTAAGAATTTCCATAGAACTTGTTGTTTACAATGGGGAAGGAGGTTTAGACTTGGAGCCTCTTAAACCATGCGGGGGGTGGGGCGCTGTTGGTAGTAGGTGCGGTTCATTTACGAGTGAGTGCTGCCCTGGCGCTAGCTGTGGTCGTGGTGCGTGCGCGGCGACAGCGAGCCCGGCCCGGACTCGGCGCTCGAGTCGCCCGCGTACACCTCGGAGAACCCCCCGCCGCTGCCGCCCCCGCCGCTGCTCGGAGCCCCTGTACAAGCATTTATTGCTTACAGACTATAATGCCAGCTGTGATGCGCGATGTTCGTTGAATGCTACATCTATGATTGGCGTAAGTAGTTGTAGACTTGTTAGCCTAGTGTAATGTAAAATGTGTCAGATGGACCGAAAAATCTGAGGCGTCCGTAAAATCTAATCTATTATGAAGGTCGCGGAGTTTATCGCGATTTTCAAAATTATCAACCACGAGCAACGGCTTATAAAATAATTAAATAAACCGCACTAAAATCCGCGAAGTTGTTTTATTGTAATGAGTAATATTCGCGTAAATTAAGACATCATTAGAGACATAGTAGCTGAATGAGAAGGGACGGTGCAGTTCCACTTACCGTGATGCGACATGGGCACGCAGTAGGAGGTGCCGGCGCAGGGCCGCCGCTGCACCTTCTCGTAGCGGGTCAGCTGCTGTAGCTCGCAGTCCGAGTGGTGCTTCTCTACTGTGCACAACCGAACACGTTAGGTACTGCTTAGTAAGGTAGGGCCATGCTGCCTTACAGTCGAATTGGGCTGGCACGACAGTCAAGGAGAGCCAGTGGAAGCTGTGCTGTCGCGTTTCGTGTGGTGTGGGAGTTTACGGATGTCCAAGGAGGTGAAAGAGCAACTCATC
>LUGF01041992.1:44220-63701 GCA_001625245.1 Calycopis cecrops
GGCCCAAGGTTCCAGTTCCTTAGGACCTTAATGTGCTTCTTGTCCGTGTTCGACTCCTGGAACCCTACTTATATTTACTGGGCCCAACATTATTCCTACATATGTATGTTTTTTTATCAGTAAGAAGGTCGTAGTAGCTGAATGAGAAGAGACGGTGCAGTTCCACTTACCGTGGTGCGACATGGGCACGCAGTAGGAGGTGCCGGCGCAGGGCCGCCGCTGCACCTTCTCGTAGCGGGTCAGCTGCTGTAGCTCGCAGTCCGAGTGGTGCTTCTCTACTGTGCACAACCGAACACGTTAGGTACTGCTTAGTAAGGTAGGGCCATGCTGCCTTACAGTCGAATTGGGCTGACACGACAGTCAAGGAGAGCCAGTGGAAGCTGTGCTGTCGCGTTTCGTGTGGTGTGGGAGTTTACGGTTGTCCAAGGAGGTGAAAGAGCAACTCATCTGTTTGACCTATATGCGGATGCTTATGAGCATCGGTAGTCAAAAAGGGTCATAAAATGACTGCTTGTTTGTCCTCTACATTGTAAAAAAAACTGTATCAGTGTTTTTAAGGATTTATCACAAGTATTTAACCGCATATTATAATTTTCCCTCTGCAGCCGTATTCCTACGAACCGTGCGAGAAGTATAAGTAATAAAGTAACTTTCTTTATCAAAACAAGTAACTGATGTAAGAGGTCTTACGAGAAAGTTTGTGTGAGCTTCAATATAATTACTAGTTTTATTTAGTCATGTGGGATGTTATATTAATCTAATAGTTAATGTCATGACATTGTACTGTTTAATACTGTGCTATATCTTATCTAGATCGGGTACCCGAAGGGGGTGCTAAGAGGGCAACAGGCGTGTTTGTATGTAGAGAGTTATTTATGGGAAGTAATCAAGACAAGTGTTAGGATCGGGAGATCTGCTACTCTGTTCTCTCCGTCTGTCCCATTAGGGAACAGGCGGGTGGGAAGATGTGTTGTTGTAATGTCCTACGAATCTTATAAAATTATTAGCTTTGAATAAAAGATTGAGACTGGGATAGAATCGATATCGATCCATGTATGATAGATAGCTTTTGAATAAAAGATTGACAGTGGGATAGAATCGATATCGATCCATATATGATCGATAGCTTTTGAATAAAAGATTAAGACTGAGATAGAATGGATATCGATCCATATATGATCGATAGCTTTTGAATAAAAGATTGAGACTTTGATAGAATCGATCGATATACGCGCAATAACTGATTTTGGCTGAGTGTAATTCTCGTATGTGCCAACGTATGGTTAGAAAATAAACATAGAGCAGTCATATTCCTTGAAAAGATCTATATTATGTTTATAACTAACGTAAGTTAACTACAAACATTGGAATAAGCCAATACATTTATTCCAGGAGTTTGTATTAAGTCGACAAATAGGACAATCACAGTTTTTTACTGGCTAATACTTAAACCACCCTGCCACAACTATCTGGAATAAATATTCGTTCCTATATTCTTATCTTTCCAACCGCACAGTATGAGGTAGATACAGATGAAGCAAATATTTAGACTTCATACATATTTTCATTCAGAAAATTGATTAAGGCTTAAATCTTATTCTGGCAAACTTAAGAGTCCCATTATCTAAATCCTTAATTAGTTATTGTTCCTTTTCTTTGATAAACGATGGTGACAATATAATACTGAGATGTAGAGTAGGTGACATCAGAGATGAATCAAACAAAAGAGGTCGTGTATCGGGGTGAAAGTAGATAGTAGAGAGTAGTAGAGAAGAGTAGTTCCTACTCTATACTGCTTCTCCTTGTGGTCAAGGAAGAGAGGGATAATTGATTGGGGAGGTGATGACAGGGGACTGATCATACCGTGCGTCCGCCGCGGCGCGTGTCGCCGGCAGGGCCGGTGCGGCGGCGCGTCGTTGTCGCGGTGGCCGAAGGTGCGGAACTGCAACGTGTGGTCGAGCGTCGCGCCCGCCTCCCCACCCTCGCCCCCTTCAGCGCCCACCGCGAACGTCGCATACGGACTTATCTCGTACACATCTGTTTACGTGTTGCTTAGTTAGCTAAATGTATAGCACGGACGCGCTAAATTGGGACCTGGCAAAAATTCCGTTCCCCGCTCTCCACCCCCGCACCACCCCCGAAGTCGTATGACTAGAGAGCATTCTTCGAATTATATCCAGGTCCCAACTTACTACGTCCGTGTAGTACATGTATCTATACTCATATTATAAAGAAAGGAAGATTTGCTACGTATGGTTGTAACGGTTAAAATAAAAACTTTTAGATCCATTTATATTTTTAGGATTAGAACGCTACATTAGTCTTAAGTAATAAAGGGTATATTGATTGTACTGACTGTTTTTAATTTGACGCGCATTGCAAAAAGCGGGCCTGGAGACGACATTCGCCTGTGCTTTGGAACGACAGTTAGATACCAATGTCATATCCAATTATTTTGAAAGTTATACAACAAAGGTTCAATAAGTGGAATGCGTATCCACTGGAATAAAATGAGCTAGTTATATGGTCATAATCATGTCAACAAGAACCAAACCTGATATTTCAATTGTAGAAAAATATAGTAGCATACACCGGCAGCACAAGCATGTCAATGTAATATAGCGTAAAATTGACAATTCATAGGTATTATGGCAATAACAACTTGTACGATCTAAGACAAAATAAAATAATTAAAAAAAAGATTTCTAAATCAACAAGTTTTCTAAATTTGACATAAAAATATGATACGTATCCTATATTTTAAACAAGTAATTCTTGTAAATATATTTCTATATTTCTATGTAATCTGAATATCGGAAACGGTTCGAACGATTTTTATAAAACTCAATACGCAGGAGGTTTCGAGGGGGCGATAAATCAATTTGGCTAGGTTTTTTATAAAAAACGTTTTTATCAATGTTTTCTGGCAACAACTCAGTTGAGAGGGCAATGGCCTCAAACGCGAGAGATACAACAATCGACTTCACAGTCACTTTTATTTATTCTTTTTTATTTTTGTCCTTTTTATTCATCTTTCATTAAGTAATTCGTACGTTAATAAATACCGAGCAAAAGTAAAAAAAAACCTAAATAAATAATTCTAAATTCTAAATTCTATATTCAAAGCTCGGTAATTCGTATGTTTTATATGTAGGTGTAAGCAAACAGTGATATGACCTAGACGCTTATTAAAAATGGAATTGACATAAAATCGATATTCGACACGACGCCGGTGAAAACGAGTTGTCAGTGAGCTTATACCGGATATAATACAAGCACAATGAGTGAAAATCGATATTTCCAATCCGTTTTCATTTTTGCCATAAGCCGGGATTAATGAATGTCACGATGACAGACGCGGCTCTTAGAATTAGCGGTCGCTCCATTTCGCTAATATTGTTTTTGAAGTATTCAATTAATAATTTTGGATTTGTCAAACTGAAAACATGTACCTACCTAAGGTAAAATAAAAAATTGTGTATAATCATAATATTTTCCTATCGTGTGTAATTTCTTTGTTTAAACTATACTTTGATATTATTATTTACTACCTGCGCCCCGCGGTGTCACTCGCGTAAACATCGATCCCGTGGAAAATAGAAAATCATACCATGGCATCCCATAGGAACATTTTCTCGGGGTAAAAACTATCCTATGTGTCAAATTTCATGAAAATCAGTCAGCAGTTTTTGCGTGAAGGAGTACATAGTTTGTGTGTACATACAAATAAAGAAACAAACATACAAACTTTCGCATTTATAACATTAGTAGTATAATTTTATATACATATACATATACATATACATATACATATACATATACATATACATATACATATACATATACATATACATATTATACGAATTACAAAAAATAAATGCTTTTACAAAATATAAAAAAAAATATTATTGATCGTGAAAAAATCTGTACCTACTTACCTTTGAATGTGATATTTACTTGCATGTATACGAAATAGAACGTATAATATGTACATTGTACCTCCTTAAATTACTTTGTTAGTAATTACTATTTTTATGTACACCCAAATATGGCCCTTTATAAACGTTTCTATTTATCTGGTTTGCAGGAAGAGATTCCTCTAAGGAATAAGCTTTGACCTCGCTGAGCTCTATCGATTTTATCGAGCAGCATGTCCATCACTTTTAAGGAGTTATTATATAGTAGCGAGAGGTACCTCCCCGGGTATGGTACTACCACTAACAAACGTTTATATACATAATAGCCACTAGCATGCGGATGTTACAACTATTCCGGATATAAAACCGCTTAAGGCTGCTTGCGGAACAAATGGGATAAACAGAAACTCGAACAAAGGACGGCCGAACCTTTGTTCTTTGCTCAGAATAGAACGAAAATAGTTTCAACGTGGAAACCAAATCCCAAACTTCGACCGCACAATTTCGATAGTCTGATTAACTCAGTATTTTCGCAATGCGTATTAAAACTTTGACAACCACATATCTAGCTAATTTCGTAAATTCGAAAAACTCATATCTTAGGGCGACACCACATGCGCTAGTTTTAGCATCGGCGATCAGCGATTTTGCAATTGCGTCGACGCTGCATCACGATTTAGCGACTCTCTCCGTTCAGTCGCGGTATTGGAATCGCGCTCCGACGCTCGATACGGAACGCTTGCAGTCGCTTTGTGTATAATCGCTGCGTTCGTCAAGTGTGAGCTGGGGAGCGTGTGGTCGCTGTATTCAGCTTATAAAAAGCGACAAAATTGCCTATCGCCGATGCTAAAAGCGGTGTGCGGTGGCTATTAGATATGCGATTTTTTAATATTCATTCAACAAATATAAAGTGAAAATGCAATAAAACATGCAATGAGTGCGGAATACATTTTAGTATTTTGCGCCTCTTAAAGATGCACTAAATTTAAACAAAGGCAATATTTATGACTGGATATCGAATATAAAATAATTAATGCCGTGGAACATTATGATAGATATGTTTTTTTTCTCTATGGTGCAACAAAATATAAAAGAAATGTACAAATGTGTAAAAATCTAAGAAATTAAGATCAGTTTGTCGTTGCGCATTTTATCATTAGGTAAGTATTATTTTATAAGCGGACATCACCGTACCGGTTTCAACTTGTCGCACAAAGACTCAACAAAAAACAACAGCCATCGGTGTTAACTTATTTCACTATGATAAAAATGTTGGAAACTTTCCCATATCCCTTAGCACAAATATTGCCCTCTAGGCTAAAACAACATCAAAAATGAATATGTGAAACTTAATCTAACAAGAAAGTAAAACATCAATATCGTACATAAGTTCTCACCGGAGGCCGGCGACAGCTTGTCGTGCTTGTAGTCGTGCTGGCAGTTGCGCAAGTTCTGCTGCTCGGGGCAGACCGACTTGTCGGTGCTGGTGACGGAGTGGCTGCACCGCCGGGCGTCTTCCATGTCGCCCCCGCATAGCATGATGGAGCTGGTTGAAGATTTTTGATGTTAAGGCGACAGCACATACGATACGGCGATCGGCGATTTAGTCGCTCTTTCGAAGCTGAATGCCGCGACTAGACGCTCCGCAGCGCACACGGAAATTAAGTAGCAAAGCGACTGCGAGTGTTACGTATCGAGTATCGGAGCAGATGCTAAGGGTCAATTCACACCAAAAGCGCGGCGAAGCGCAGCGAAACGTCATATGAATTTCAACTTTATAACAATTACTATAATACTTATTAGAGACGCGCGGACTCCCGCAAAGTCGCTGGAATGCGCGAGAAGTCGCTGGAATGCTCCAGAAGTCGCCAGAATTCGATAATAAGTACTATAGTAATGAAAATAAAGTTGAAATTCATATGACACATAAACTGCGCTCCGTTTCGCTGCGCTTCGCCGCGCTTTTGGTGTGAATTGACCCTAAATCGCGCGATTCCAATACCGCGACTGGACGCGGAGAGACGCTTAATCGCCGATTGCCGCTGATAAAAGTTTCGTGTGTGTTGTCGCCTTTAGCGGCGTTAGAAGAGGAAAAAATATTATCGGTGCGCGTTAGTGCATAGCATAAGCATAAAAAGTGGAGGTACGTACGTCGTAGCGCTTTCGTAGCAAACTTTTGTAGGGGAGCGCGACAAGTGTGTCCCACTAAATAGATGTTACTTGATGATTTCAAGTTTTCACCTTTATCGGTAGAAACTATTGCTGCATGTTGTTTTATGGTTAATAACCTTGCTTTTGAGAGCTCAAGCAGTGGCTTTGCCTTGTGGAAAGTGACGACGTGGCCTAAACGTATGGGGTAATGTCGCTATATAATTAGACATTTTTTTATTCCGGGGCTACCGTTATTTTACAGTAGCAAACGGGACACAATGACCAAAATCCGTCGCAATGTCATAATTAAAATATTAGCACCTCATCTATTAATAAAAATTAAAAAAAAAAGAACTAGTTCTATTTACAATCGCGTTTACTATTACCTAAATAACTTACTTAATGCAAATTTCTAAACTAATGTACTTGGGTAGAATCGTAGGAGACTAGGTGCAAGAAGCATACTTCACTAGATAAATGTTAATAAATCTTTAACGTGTCCTTAGCGACGCCATGTGTGATGTATGAACGTGGAAGAAGCGAAGCCAGATAGTAAAGTGCTCAGTTACGACTTACGAAATACACTTCTAAAGAATGCTAAATTGTAGTCGAAAGTGACAAAATTTTGAAATGTACTTTATCTATTTTAATCGCAAAGACTTTTAGCGACCTCTAGAGAGAAAGAGATAGATAGATAGATAGATTGATTTATTCTTTAGCTTTCACAGCTAGTCATTGGAATTTTACAAGTTTGTCATTATTTTGACTTAAACATTAGAAAAAAACTTAACTTATCTTACATTATAAATATTGCAAGTGCGTTTTGTACCATATGTTACTTTTTATCACAGATTATCATTCAAATAAATTAATAATTTTCTTTTAAATACATCTAAACTTTGTTCATTTTTCAATTCATTAGGAAGATCATTAAAGAGTTTGAAGCCATTATATAATAAACTTTTCTGCGCACCAAATGTGCGTTTAAGCGGCAGAGCAATATGATTGCTTTGTCGTGTGACTCTAACATTTATTTCACCTACATAGCTTACTTTATCACATAATTCTTTGTTTACATATCCATTTTTCATTTCAAAAACTAACAACAAAACATTTCTCTTGATTCTTTTCTGTACAGTTAAAAAGTTAAGCTTTTCAGTCATTTCTCTCACTGGTGTATATATATCACAATGTAAAATTCGTCTCATAGCCTTGTTTTGCAATTTTTGCAGTCTGTCAATTTCTTCTACATTGCAATACAAAAAAATCGTCGAACAATATTCCATATGCGGAGCTATCATCGTTTTGTAAATCAGGCTTCTTGTATCAGGGCCAACATAATTGCCAACCCTGTTCAACAAGCCCAATTTTGCTCCAACTATACCCTCTACACAAGCAACATGTTTCTTAAATTTAAGACATTCATCTAGATATATACCTAAATATTTTATTTCTTTTTTTCTCGCAATAAAATCATCTCTATATTTAATTCTCAAATCTCTATCATTTCTCAATTGGTCGCATTTTAAAATCATGTAGAATGTCTTTTTTGCGTTAAGAAACATGCTGCTTTTGCTCATCCAACCATCTAGCGACGTCATCGCTGAATTCAATCTCCCTTCCATACTGTCCATACTTTTATCAACTACGTACAACATTGTGTCATCAGCAAACATTCTGATTTCACAATGCCGGCCGAGGTGTTGTTTAAGATCGTTTATATACAATATAAAAAGTATGGGACCGAGAACGGAGCCCTGCGGTACACCATAATTTACGTCTCTTTCATCAGACAAAACTCCATTTACGCTAGTTCTTTGTTTTCTACCAAAAATATAAGATTTGAACCAATTTAATACATTGCCTCTAATGCCATACAAAAAAAGTTTATTAATCAAAAAATCTTTATCTATTGTTTCAAAAGCTCGTTTATAATCTATAAATATTACTCCAACATAATTTTTCTCACTAATCGCAGTTGACCATTCATCTAATACGAGCTGTAAAGCAGTTTCACATGAAAACTTATGTCTAAATCCTGACTGTTCTTTAATCAAAATATTGTTATCATCTAAAAATTGTTGGAGTTGCTGTTTGACGAATAATTCTAAAATCTTCTCATACATTGGCAATTGATTTATTGGTCTAAAATCACTAGCGTTATTGGAATTTGCTACTTTACGTATCGGTGTTAATGTCGCTATTTTCCATTTATCCGGACAAATGCCCGAAGAAAGCGAAAGGCATTAACAAATTCATCTCCTATTGACTCAAAAACATTTAGTAAAATTCTTTTATCTATACCATCAAGCGATTTTTTCTTCATTTCTAAATTACTAATTATTTTAAATAAACTATTCAAGTCAATCAAGTTAAAGTTTTCAATAACATTGACACAGTTAAATTCGAATAAATCTAATAAATTATTTTTCTCATTATTTACAATTATACTTTCAATACTGTCAATAAAATAATCATTAAATTTATTTGCTAGTTCTTTATTATCTCGAATTTTTTGATCATAGTTTTCAAATCTAATATTTCTACAGTTAATTTCTGTTCGTTTTTGTTTTTTCAATAAATTGTTTATCGTATCGTACATTTTCTTTGGATCATTTCGATCTTCTTCAATCTTGTTTTCATGATATGTTTTCTTTGATTTATGAATAAGAGCTATTGTTTTATTCCTTTCGACTTTATATTCATTCCAATAGTTTATATTGTTTGTAATCTTTCTATAAAAGTGATCTTTATTCTGAATTTGCCTTTTCACTTCCGGTGTGAACCATTTTTTATCTTTCTTATTAACAAAAATTTCTTCAATTGGTGCTAATAAATTTAGTGTACTCTCTATCGAATAAATTAATTTATCTGCCTTATAATTTAAGTTGTCATGTTCATTAAAATTCAAATAAATATTTCTTTCTTCATTATCGTCAACAAATAAATTAGAAAATAAATTAGGAAATAAATTATTATAAAAGTTCTGTCTTAAAATATGTACAAAATCGAAGTCAGTGAAGTTAGTAAAATTGCGTTTAACTATTTTCTTTTTGTTTTCATTTTTAACTTGTTCAAATTCAATTGAAATCCATGCATGGTCCGATACCTTTGGCGTGTCTTCGACTTTAGTTGTTATATCGAGGTTAGCGTACACTAAGTCTATAAGAGTACTACCAGTAGCTGTTGTTCTAGTCGGCTTGTTAACTGATTGTATCATCCCTCTAGTTATAAAAAAGCTATCAATTTTATCCGCATAGTAACGTCTATTCAACATATCAATGTTGAAATCGCCCATCACTATGAGGTTATCCTTTTTATCATACTCATCTACTTTTTGTTCCAAAAAATTTAAAAACAGAGCATCTGAGCTGCTCGGAGAATGATACAAAAACATTAATTTACCCCCATAAAAATCTGCACAAATATCTAAACCCACACACCAATAGTTACGTTGAAACTGCGTCGAAAATAATATACGGTATTTAATTGTGTTACGAATGTAAACAGTAACACCTCCAGTAAAGCTACTGTCTGTGTTACATCTTATCACATCATATCCATTAATTTTAATTTCATTATCCGAGATGTTTTTCGTTATTCTCGACTCGGTCAGCGCAAGAATCTCTATTTCTTTTTTATTTAACAAATAATTTTCAATTTCGTCAAATTTAAAATAAAAACTCGCAATATTTACACATTTTATACAGCTGAAATTTGTTTTTTTGTTAGAGAGTGAATAAAAATTTACCTTTGATAATTGCTATTCAGCTTTTTCGGGTTTCTTTAAAATTCTCAAATAATGAGGACACTTAAGGTCGGTAGCCTCATGGTTAACATCTAAATCTTTCAAGTTGTACTTGGTTTTCTGGTTCACACAGTTCAAGCACTTTTTGATTTTATTCAAATTCGGACAAGTTTTACTTTCGTGTTTTTCTGCACAATGATTGCACGCGGTGTCCTTTTTGCACGTCCCTTAAGTGTGTCCGTACCCCCAACACTTGAAACATCTTCGTATATTCACCCTGTCAAAGACTTTGCATCTCTGCCAGCCCAAATACACAATTTCCTGTCTCAATAGTTGTTGATGCGAAACTGATAAGCGACCACGAGTTTTTCAAACTAATCCTTTTTTTGATTACAATTGATGCTTCTTTTTTCAAAATATCGTTTTGATTTTTAATCGTCGAGATCAGCTCTTCGTTTGTTTTTCATTTAAATCCCCGTGGATACCTACAACTTTCAAATTATACTTAAATTGAATCGGCTCAACAATTTTTACTTCATCATTTAATTTGTTTTTAATCTCTTCTGCACTTAATAACAACAGTGCCTTTTTTGTTCGCTTTAATTTCTTTGATTCCAATACTCAAATTCGCAACGTCAACTTTTTTCTTGATTTCATTCACAATGTCAATTTCCTTTTCAATGTTACTTGGTTTGATTATAACCGTGTTATTCTTTTTTTGCAAAACGTCAGAAAATGTGAATGCCCCCTGGCCTTCCACCTTCTTCGGTGCTTTCGCGATTTCAAGTTCAGATTTTAAGGCATGGTACAACCTTTTATTTCTCTAGTCGTCTCATCAACAACCAAACGCTTTGGCAAACATTGCTGTTGATGATACGGCCGAGAACATTTTGGACATTTTGTGTCGTCTTTCACAACGCACTTGCATTCACAGCATTTATTCGAAAACATTTTGGGACGATACAAACATTCATGTACAAACAAAAACCTCCTCCTTCACTTCTCACTACAAACTCAGTGGCCCGGCGTGTAAACAGACGTCGTTTACACCGGTCGCTAAGTTTGGCTACTACGACGGCGGAACAAGATGGCGGAGAGAGAGAGAGAGAAAAACATATAATTGATTATATTACTCCTTTAATTATTATTTTAGGTCAGTATAGATTTAATTAAAGAGGTTTTTCGAGTTAAATGTCAAGTGATTACATTTAAGTCGAAATAACTCTTTCATTTTCGTTATAATAAGTATAGAGTATAGAGTTAAATAAACATCTGAAAACGATCAATCAAACAAATCTCTTCAAATATTTCCTCGCTCAATTAGTAAAGTATTTATGTAGGCAGTAATGTCGAATTTCATTCGCTCGAGTTTTCGATATTGTCGCGCGCACAATGTGAAATAGAAATTCCTAAAGTCTGTATTTCGCCGAGTTTCAGACCGGATGGAGGTAACATCGGGCGCCTGATTTACTACCTAGTATTAAAATGTTCACACTAGGATATGAAATGTGGTTTGGAAGTTGGGACTAGGGTCGTTACTGGCCAAATCGAAACGTTTTATTGTGTCGATAAATTTTTACCAAAAGGATAGAATTTACAATGTTAGGGCTCAATGTAAAAAATAAGGGACGTGATATAGGTAGACTTTCAAAAATCTTCAAGTTTTGCAGGTACTGCATTTTTAGATTTACTCCATTTATTAAAGTGTCCACTAGCTATTTAATACTTAAGTTAATAATACTTCTATTATTTTTAAACAGATCTTTAAAATCAACATATTATGTATTTTATTTGCCGGTCATGTTCCTAAAAGGTTAACCGGGACTTTAAAAGAAAGGATCTAAGACTTCGAAATATTGATAGATTTGTCTAGTCATTACGTAGCTCTAAGCGTATATGCTACCGATAACATTTTTCAGTTTCATTATCTATTTTCGGTTGTAACTAAAGTTGTTATTTGAATAAAGCTATGGTCGCAATAGTGGTTATAGATAGAGATCGTGTTCATCAGTGGACCGATAAATACACCGAATACTATGTCCTGTTTCAAAGTGAATATTATTACAAAATTTCGACGACCGGCTGACGCAGTGGTACAGGATAAGCGGAGCTGGTTGCGCCAGGGGTCGCGGGTTCTAATACCGCCCAGGTCATGGATGTTTATCTATGAATTAGATGTATTCTATGATACAAATCTATACTAATACTATAAATGCGAACGTGTTGTTTGTTTGTTTGTCCTTCTTTCACATAAAATAGGATCAACGGATCGATATGATATTTGGTATGGACATAGTTGAAGGACTGAAGAGTGCCATCAGCTCGAAGTATGTACAATTTTTTTTCTGCCACGCGAGCGAAGCCGCGGGTAACAGCTAGTCTTAAGTACATAAAACATATTAAATATATTTATGTTGTCCAGTACGCGTACCTCAAAACGTTACGGCACCTAGCACGAGGCCAGGCTAAAGTAGTTTAATAAGTCCACAGATAATATTAATATTATTATAAAGCTCTATGGTCGTAATATTGGTTAAGGAGTGAACCGATAATCGATATATAGACAATGATTACAGCACCCTGCAGTGAAGATATAAGCCTGAAAGTTATGAATATTGTCACAAAAAACTCACTTCCTCTTGGCGACGATGACGAGTATGAGTACTGTGACGGCGGCCAGCGCCAGCGCTGCAAAGGCGATGGAGACGGCGCCCAGCACGGGGTCAGCGCCCTCCGCACCGATCGCGTCCCCCACGCCCCCCGCGCCGCCGCTCTCCGGGTGGAACGCCAGGGGCCGCCGGAGGCGGTCTACGGACAAAACGATATGCTAAGAACCATCTAAGCTTCATGCTTGGGCAAACAAACATCATAAAACTTAACGAGTCTTCCTAGTTAGTTGATTACGTATGGACGACAATCTTCACCTTTTTTTAAATGTGATGCACGATACCGCTAGGAATATCGGTAACGAAAGACGAGCAATGATGAATGTAATATAAATAGAAATAGAATAGAAATAGAAATAGAAAAATCTTTGTTTGGTACATACACATATTACACTGTTATACGTAAAGTAAGCCATTTAAAAAGAAAGAGAAAAAAAAAATAAAAATACAATAATAGCGATAACTTAGCCTACAACTTAACTCTAAGACATACCACACTGAATAAAACTAATAAACTAAATAAAAGATAACATAAAGATTAACTTTTTTCTTCATTCATAACATATAAGGGACAATGCATAACAGTGTAATACACCATGTGCCCAAAAAGGAGACCACACAGTTGGATGACTGTAGATTGTACCACAGTCCTGGTATTACGTGGCCCCTAAATACGGTAAAAGAAACCGTTACCTCCAGAGGGCGTGGTGGTAGCTGCGTAGATGACGGCCTGCTGGCGACCAGTCTCTGTGGCGGTCCACAGCTTCAGAGCGTACCACGTGCTCACGGACAGACCGCAGATCACTATCTGGATACAAACACATCATAAAATTATAATTTACTAATGGACCCGACGGCCGTTGTCTTGTCAAAATATGTTGTCATGGTAATGTTACGTGGCCGAATTGTCAATCCGTTATTCTTCCCTACAATAGTGTATTTCAAGTCCAGATACCGTCTGCAGCATTATGTATATATTGGAAAATTATAGCCTAAATGTTAGCGAGGATTAATACTTATATAACAAAAAAAGATTCATTAAAATCCGTCCAGGACTTTTGCGTGAAAGCCGCACAAGACGCAGACAGAATGACGTCTTTTACAGTTTTTTTTATATGTATAGATTATTGGGGAAAGAAAATACATACATATAATACTATTTTCCTGTATTTTTTGGCGTTAATTGATAAACGCTAAAAAATAATCGCAATTACCTCTCGATGGTGATGCAGTGAGGTAAGATCCGCGTCGCGCCACAGCGTGTCCGCATGCGCCGTGTCACGTGTCGCGTCCGCGCGTCGCCACTGCAAGCGGACGAGCCGCGCGCCGCAGCGCACCGCCCGCCGCGCGTCCAGAGCCACGGCGCTGCTGTTGCTCCATATGCCCTCTGATTCATTCTCGATCAGTTCTTCACCTTTATCACCTCCACCCTCCCAGACCAACACTGGGTGATAGAGAAAAGATTTGTTTTATTATAGACATTATCTATAATTAAATACTAAATATTATGGGCTAAGTCCCTATTAAGTGCAAGACCGGAGGTGAGCGGCTGCTTAGCTCATGCTTACAAACGTTCATGAATACTGACACTAATAATAAGGCAGTATTTACCTGGCGGTTTTGTCTTCACTAGCAACGGCACAGATGGTGGAGACGAGCCGGCGCGAGAGTGGGCCACAGCTCTCACAGAATAAGTGGATCCACAAGACAAAGCTCTGAGAACAGCACTGGACGCTTCGCCGCCTGTCTCCAATCTACGCTCCTCCTCACCGCGAGAGCTAATAGCGTCGCCATTTTCACCACTGTCGTCGCGAATTCGAACCCACCAAATCGTAAACCCTGGTAGAAAGGTAATCAAAGTTTAAAATTAAATTATCAATTTTAATGGAATATTTTTGCTCTTGAATTTTAGTAGGGTTGACTGATATAGACTTCCGACTGATGAAGCAGTCTGACGGTGACGGTTTTTAAACGCGTCGCAAGGCATCTTTTTTTCGAGTAAGATCTACTTCTCCTACGCCACTACGCGGACTACATATTTACTGTTTCCTATACAACCAACAATATAATATAGTAATCTGCTACGTGGTTATTATTAATGATTTTTATTCAGACAGATTGATCTTAATAACTTTACCCTGCGGAGGAGCAGAGGGATGGTGAGTAGTTCGCCACGTGACCTCCGCCTCAGCGTGTGTGGTGCGACGTGCAGCGAGCGTGGGCGCGGTTGGCGGGGTGGCGCACTCCACGCGGAAGCGAGCCTCTTCTGAACTGAACGCGTTACGCGCAGAACACGTGTAGTTTCCGCTCGTTGACGCATCCACTTCTATTGAGAGTAGAATTATCATATTTCATAAATCTTTTTGTCTTCGACTTTTGAATTAACATACATTTGTATTGTAAGGCTTGCCAATATAGGATAGAATGCAAAGTGGGGCGATAAAATATGTCAAAATATAAATCAAGTGAAGCACATAATTATAATCCCCTTAATTTTTATTTATTATCAATTTAACTTAATGTTATTTCAGTTGCTTATATTATGTAGAGAAAGGTACAATTAAAAGATAGTTAATACTATATAAATAAAAAGCCAACCTTGTATATTGAGATGTCCATGCGGTGTAAGATAAGTCCTAGGGTCATGAGTCACAGGCCTTTCTCCTCTCAGCCACCGCGCTCTGGGCGCCGGGTCGCCGCGCCACGCGCACGCTAAGCGGACCGGCCTCCCACACTGTACACGCACCCACACTCCGAACGACAAAAGCTTAACCGGCGCTAAACACAAAATGAACTGCAATTTACTTATGAATATATTATCACTAGTTGTGGCCCAGTAAAATACACTACATAAACTATTTTTTTTTAACTTTTGAATATAATAATCGATGATAGATAAACTTAATATTACAAAGTGATTCCAAACATATCAAAGTCATATCTAAGTACTATAAATCACTACACGCACTAACGTACTCGCAAAATACGTCAATATATTATAAAGGTACCAGTGTCACTTGCGCTACCGAGATGAACCTAACGATACTACAATACAACATCTTTAACGAAATGTATCGCGGTTTGTTTAATTATTTAACAAGCTTAGCAGCAACTATGGTTCGTTTCAAAGATGCTACAAACCCCGGGCTGTTTAAATAAATAATTTTAAGGAGTGAATTTTAACGTATGAGGTATACGTTAATATTTGTTAAATGGATATACATACATACATATGTATACGATGTTGTTTGTTATAATTAAATAAAAAAAAATTAAAAAAAAAATCGTGCTCGACAAATATTATTTTCCTTTTGACGTTGAGAAAAAAGGAAGAGAACAATCAGGTGAATCTGCTGTGCTCAAAGACTTCAATAGCAGTAGACTGCTATTGAAGTCTTGTTGAATCTATTGTCTTGATAATTTATTGAAGTCTTGTGTTAGAACACAAAGTAACGGAATAAGAAATTAATCAAAAACTACCTCTCGATGAAGTAGTGGCGGGTTGTGGAGCGGACGGCTCCCCCTCCCCCGCGGCGGAGTGAGCAGCCACCCAGGCCTCGTACGTGGCTCCCTCCGAGAGGGAGCGCAGCTCCGTGTATCCGCCGAGACCCACCAGCGACTCGCCGTCTTCCGCCTGAACTGTTGTGGACTGAGGCGGTCGCTCCCTGATCGGTAAGTTGCAAGAGTTTCAGATACATTGAAGAAATATATTTTACTAATCATCCTGTGCCTATTTCGTTGGACGTCAAAAATAAAAATAGTCAATCATAGTACCTAATATTATATAGCCTATGTTATTTCTTGATAATGTTTGTTTTTTATTAGTGAAAGAATGGTTCAAATCCTATCTGAATTTGGAGCCTAATCGATTCCATATATCGAAAAAACTAAAAATCATTGTTCTTTATTGTTTGAATTAACTAATCAAGATCCTGTATACGAATTTAATATTGTTAACTCCAGTAATGGGAAAATTCCATGTTAACTTCAAGCCCCTATTTTACCTCCTTGATGATTGAATTTCTAAGTCCTTTCTTAGTGATCACTTACATTATGACGCGAACTCATGTATTAAATTTGAAGGTAGTAGTATCAGATGTGCGCTGATATATCAGTCAGTTTGGCCTTTTATATAAAATAGATTACGCACAAAAGGAAATATACGTGTGTTCTCTAATATGTACCCTGGTCATCATATCTATAAATCTCTAGACTGCATTTCTATCGGTTCCCCACACGTATTCCTTCGTGCTCGTCATGTCTCGATAGTACAGTTAACACTTTATACCAGTACTACTTAGTACCAGTGCTGATATGACGTAATCGACGCCAGATGAACTTTACAGTTCTGTCTGAGTTGTTAGTCTACTGTTTAAGTGAATTCTACTATAAAAATGTTTGACAAGAGGTAATTTTGGAGATTTACTGATTTGTTTGTTTAAGACCATTCGATTTTTATTAGGTTTGTTATAAATGCAATATAAATTTAATTAGAGTTGTACTATTACAATACACGTAATTCCAAAAACCGGAATTGAGTACATAAAATTATATATTATCAATTGAAAAGAAAATTTGGCTCTTTCGTTTCTAATCTCATTTCCCAACTCTCTTTTGTTGGGAAATTCGTTTTTCGAGACAGTAACTTCTTCCAGCTCTAACATAATCTGAAGTTGGAAATTAAGTTTGTTGTAACCCGGTAAGTTTCATGATGTAATAATATCGTTTCTTCCGTTATTAATTTACACAACTTCATAAAATTAGCTCATTATCTCAATTTTATAACAGCTTTGATGGATTATCTAATAAAATAAAAACATTTTAAATATATACCGTCGTCTAGTACCCGTAACACAAGTACTTACGGCATATAGCATGGATATAGTCTAGACTAAGGTGGTGTAATATGTACACATATATTATTATTATTATTTATTTAATCAAAATTATAACATTATTATCTACACATTGCTGCCATCTAATAGGAAGGTCTGATGAAAAAGACTAAGAAAAATTTGACAATAGAAAACAAGACAGTAATTTTTAAAGTAAAATTTCTAAGTCCAATATCTCCATATCGTTTAGTTTTCGGATATGGTGTTTTATAAATAAATAAATTAGTCAGAAATGATGGAAACTACAAACTCTTAAAGTATCTAGTGTACCTATATAGAGATATAATATACAGATGTGTTGTCGTCATTCCTAGTGTTGAGTTTTATTTATTAGAAAAGTCTGAATATACCTGCCAAGTTCCCTGTAGAAGACAGTGTAGTAGATGATGGGGCCGTTCGGCCGACTCGGAGGCAGCCAGCTGACAGCCAGAGAGGTCACCGACGTCGCGATCACTTTGACGGCAGCAGGGGGACCGGGTACTACGAAATTTATTTGGATTGTACAATGTACGTACACTAGCTTAGCTTAGGCTGTAAATTATGATTATATCGACATAGAAATATGATTTTGAATGTACTTTTAGAGATTGTAAATCATGATATTTGGCATGCATTTTACTTTGATCCTTACATTTGTTTGTAAGAAATGGCTCTTAAAAGACGGACAGACAGACGGTCAGCTAAGTGATCCTGTTCGAGCACCGTTTTTCCTTTTGAAATACGTACCTATCTAGAAATTAAACAATGCAATTTTTTTATGTTATTGGCCCTCTATATCCCACTTTTTTTTTCTTATCTATATATATATTATACTAGCTTCGGCCCGCGGCTTCGCCCGTGTGGACTTCGAACTTCAAAAATGGTGTTGTTATTATTATATTATAATGAAATATATATTATATTAAATATATACCTATTGTATGAAACAATAAACCGCTTTGAGAATCGAATTTGTCGCCGCGCATTTTAGGCGCTTTAGATTTTCCGTTTAAGTCAATCTTATCGTGATAATAACTTTTAATCTATTCGTCCAAATTACTTAGTATAAAAGACAAAGTTTATCTACATTCAATACGTAAAGTAACAGATGTATCAATTTTCATAAGAGTTCGATAAATATTCTAAAATGTGCATCGTTAAAAAATATCCAATTTAATTGAATGTTTGGTTCACTGTCACTGTCACTGTCGCGGACTTTTATTTAGAACTATTTAAGATAAATAATCCTACAGTAATTATCTTTGTGTAACTCCAACGATTAGGTCAGCGCACGCCAATATTGCTCTCAGGGGACTAATTTTTTTTCGACTTACTTGACAGTTATCGTAATATTATAACCAAATTATAAAAAATCCTTATAAATTTTAACCTATTATGTTATTCTGATATGAAAGCTATATTACTGTAAAGTTTCATGAAAATCCGTTCAGTAGTTTTTGTGTGAAAGAGTAACAAACACACTCACAAACTTTCGCCTTAATAATATTAGTAGGATATCTAAAACCAGCTATTATTTTGTTTAAAGTGCTGATGTTAATGGCAAACTATACCCAACTAAGTTAATGAGAAAACCCCTCATCTAGCTAGAAAGTGTTTGCTCATTACCTTTGGGTCAAATTAAGGAGTCTTACTTCGTTGAACTTTGTTATGGGCTCCTTATTGTACTCAATTACTAACACTTTTTTAGGGTTCAGTACCCAAATGGTTAAAACAGGATGTCATTTGTAGTATTCCGCTATCCGTCCGTTTGTCTGTAAGCAGTCTCATGAATCGTGAAACCGTTTAAATTTCAAACTTTCACCATCGCTTGAGGAGTTTATAATGGACATGCTACATTTTATTTCTAATACTATATCCGGAGTAACTCGATAATTAAAATAACAAGTGAAAATGCCACCAGTAGTAGGTGCATCCGGAAAAAAAAGTAAAATGGTTCAACTACATACATATAACTGATAATACCGTCTTGTTGTGTGGTGCAATGTATAGGATGCGCGGGCACGCCGTCGCCGGCCGCAGTGTAGGCGAGCGCCTGCACGGTGTAGTTGAGGTGGGGTCTCAGTGCGAGCAGGAGAGTCTCTACGGCCGCTACCCGCTTCACCTC
>LUGF01041992.1:67238-78058 GCA_001625245.1 Calycopis cecrops
CGCTCCCCCTCGCACCTCCCACTCCAGCCACTCGGCCACTGCCAACGTGTTACCATCATCACTCGCGTACCATGAATAAGGAATATATCTAAGAATGTTGTATGCTATAAAGTCGCGACCATTAAGGGCATTTTTGTGTAACAAGTGAAAACGTCTTTAGCGAAACTAGATACTTTTTGGTAGGTGAATGTTTTTCACAGATGTTTTTTTAATATAAATACGTATGTAAGTGGATGCTACGCTCGCTCGTAGTCCGCTACGCGCCGCTACGAGCATGGTCTATGAAGTCTGTATCACCTGTTTTTTTTTAAATTTAATTTGAAAATTATTGACGACAGGCTTAAAAGTGGCTTAGACGACCGAATATAAGTCCTCTATCACAAATGCGAGTCAAACTAGTTGAATAGTTCTTAGACTTAGTGTAGAGTTGTTGAATAAAGCAATAAGTATATAGTAGATACAATTTTAATGAAAATTTAATATAAAAATTTTGATAAACTAATTTCTATCTTTCTCATCTTTATTCCTTCACTCTTTCTTACTCTCTTTAACTTTTCTAAAGCATTAGTATGCTATACCATACTAGTAGTAACTCACTGTGGTCGGGGCGGTACAGCAGCTTGTACCCCAGCAGAGCGCCGTGGTGCGCGTGCGCCGGCGGCGGTGACCACTCCACCTTCAGGCTCTGCGGCGAGACCGCGCGGCAGCGCAGGGCTCGAGGGCCCTCCGACGGCACTACAGCGGAATTTTAAAGAAAGAGCTTCTTTAGTGGCGTTAGGACAGGGTAAAATATGATGAGTACTCCTCAACAACATGCTATGTACAGGAATGTGACGCTATGCTAAATTGTAGAGGTTACATGAAAACTTCTTTCGCGGTATTAGATAAGGGAAAAATCCTATATGCTTGCGTGAGTAGATAATAGTGGAGCCATGTTCATTTGAAGCAGCTAAGCAAGGCTGTGAGTGTGTGGTACTAAATACATGTTGGTTTTGAGGTAATTTTGAATATAAAGCTAAAAACTAGTCAGGATTTTAAAGAAGAGATAAACCGCTCAAAATCAGAAATCTCTTTTTTATGTGTTGCCCTTTTATCGTCAGTTTTAGCTAAAAAAACTCGGGTAAAATCGTTAGGCGTAAATATAAAAATGAAGTTACCGCTCTCCAGAGTGAGTGTGTTGACAGGAGCCGTCGCTGGGCCCGCACCGGCGCTGTTGAAGGCGCGGACACTCACCGAGTAGCTGTAGGGAAAAATGTTATGGTGGAGTGTGAAAGAGTTATGACCATCATAAGACTCTAAATAATTATATTAATACGTGAAGCAAAAGCTTTAGATCCCTTTTTACAAAAATTGCTCAGGCGGAGGAGTATGAAATTTTGCACATTTATAGTTTATGTGTAGAAGAAGTGCAGAAAGCAAAACTTTAAAGTTAAATGCTTTTAAGTAATTTTATATGTTAATTAAATAAAACCAAACCCACACTACTGAACGCACACAATGCTTCAATTAATTTAATACACAAATTGATTACTGTAGTTACATATTTTATCTAAAGTAATGACAAAGACATATTAAGTCATATGATATTTAGTTTGTATTTACAAAATAGTTTCACTTAGATAGAATTTATATCTACGGGCGATCACTAGTATATGAAAATACTTAAAATAGTAATTATAATACCGCGTATAATGCTCCAGCCCCTCGATGGTGTACTTGGTGATGTGCCCGCGCACGGTGGCGAACTCCATGCCGACGTTGGCACCCCCAGACAGCGAGCCCTCGGCCGCCGGCCACCACCACACCGTGTAGCCCAGCAGCTCGCCGTTCCACGACGATGTCGGAGGTGCCTACAACACAGTAAGAGGTAGTGCCACGCTCATGGGCATAACGAGAGCGGCCCTTCCTAGTTACGCCCATGAGCGTGGATCTGGATTCTAGTAAGTACTTAAAATCAGATTTGCCTAGCCCTGGCTCAGAACCAAGGTACGCCCATGGCCACGCTGCATGCCTGCAGCCGAATGGGTCAAACGACCGGGGAGGTAGGAAGGCCATGCATTTGTATGACTTCTGTAGGGATGTCTATGGGCGTCGGTAGTAATGAAAATGCCTCCGATTGCTCGTTTGTCTCTTATACTATAAAAAAATGATATGTCAGAATTCTTTCTACAGTTGTCAAAAGCATCGATAGATTAATTGTTGAAAACGACCATTAGTTTACTTTCATGGTTATCCTAAAGTTCTATAAATTTCTATACAAAGTAACAGCTAACTTCTAAGCTAACTGACTAAACTGTTTCCAAAACAGAATGAGCGGTTGCTCGACTTGGCACGAGACAACGCTGTGTCTAAATATTGCTAAACAAGATTTCCGTTTCAGTGTTTGATATATTATATTGTGTAGCAAACTCATATTTCAAGAACGAGAGAATATAATTGCTAACTTAACAATAGAGTATGTCCATTTTGACTAATGTACAAGTTTGAACATAGTAAATGGGAGGTTATAAATAGAACCTTCAGTATTTATAATATATTGGAGCATTCATTCAAAGTCTAGCTCAAAACTCTTGTTTCTTTTCATTTCGTGTTATTACGATAAGGAGCTTTTCACATGCCTTGAACTTACGTTTAATTATTTATGATTGTAATACTGACTGAATAAAGCTTACATTGGCAAGATGAATGGTCTGCTGTCCTCGCGATGAAGGATCTTATGGTGTAATCATTTTTGAATAGAATAATACAAACAGCAACAAAATATTATATTTAAAATTTCAAGAAATATATAGTTGGTAGATCTCAAAGTGTATAAAAAGGTAAAAATAAGACCTAAACTTGTTTCTACGCTTAAAGCTTTGGTGTACAGATAATATTTAAACAATAATAATCTTTATTAGTAATAAACACACGGTAGCTAACATGATATTATGTACCTATATTAATTAATTACTTAATATAAATTACTCAATAGAGAAGTTAAAAAATACACGAATATTGAACCTAGTAATGTTCGGAACAATCACAAAATAGTGGACTTCAGCTGCAGTCAGGACTACATTTCTGACACTAGTTTTCAGGACCACCACTAATGGCTACTTTTACGCGGCGACTGTATCGATGCTTTATCACGATTTAGCGACTCTCTGCGTTCAGTCGCGGTATCGGAATCACGCGATTTAGCGTCTGCTCCGTGGCTCGATACGTAATACTCGCAGTCGCTTTGTCACTAAATCGCCGCATTGGGCATTTTTAAGTTATCGCTGGGGAGCGTCTGGTCGCTGCATTCAGCTTCTAAATACCGACTAAATCACCGATTGCCGAGGCTAAAAGTAGCATGTAGCCTTTAATGTTTTTACCTGCCACGCAAGCTGCAGCGCGCCAGGCGCGGGCGCAGACACACGGAGTGCGAGCGGCGCGCGCGCGGGCGGCTCGTGGCGCGTGAGTGCGAGCAGCGCGCGCGTGTGCGCGGACGCGAACTGCGCGGACACAGTGCGCGCGCGCACCAGGTACGCCGTGGCGGGCTCTAGTCCAGACAAGGTCGCGCCTTCTGACCTGTCCGTGAATATAATTAATGAACTCAATATTCTGGACAATACAGCTACAAGACAATCTTGGGGCACGGGACGGCGCTTGACTTTTTGTTGAAATGCTACGAATACAAGAGGAGCCAAACCAGTATAGAAATTATTGCACATTTGAACCATTTGACCCATTCCACCAACCATTTCACATTCTTCAGGGCATACATCTCAGAGACAAAAAATATGTGTGCTTTAGACCACACGACTGAAGTAAAACTTCATACACGAAACAGACACAGCTACGACACAGTGAGAAAACAAAATGTGCGCGCGCATTGCTCTTTCTTGCTCCTACAGTAATATAAAAAACGTAATTCTTTCTCTTTCTGCCTTCACTAACTTATATCCCTCTCAACTTCCGTTCGCCTCGCCTGATCACACTTTTCGTACGCTGTCGTCACGCATTCATCAATTTACTCCCCAAATCAAACACGCGTAAAGAAGATTATATTAAAAACAGGACTATGGTATGGGCCTGTCCAGTTTAACGCCTTGTCCACAAGGGGCGAATTCGCCGCGAATCGTTTCGCGCGAATTCATACGCGCGTAAATCGCATACACTACGCCAGACTCTCGACTTGCGCTTCATTCGCGCGTATTGCGCTCGAGTCGAGATACTTGGGACGCCTTGTTGGGTCCAGTTGACGCGCGAACTTTAGAGTTCAACTCCATGTTTCGTACTAAATTCCTCCCCAATTGCTCGCACGTTAGTACGCACCTTGTGGACGCAACGGTCGCGCGTAATACGCGCGAGAGAATCGCGGCGAATTCGCCCTTTCTGGACAAGCTCTTCGCGTTTTACACGCGCGTATTTCTGGACGCAACAACGGCGCTCGAGTAGCTTGACACGCCGACAGCTCGCGCGTCGTACTCGCGAGTGATAGACGCATCTTGACATGATATATTATGCGGCTTTAGTAACTCGGCAACGCGCGAGCGTCTACACGAGAATTATAACGATTAGTCTGGACAGGCTCTAAGGAACATACTCAGCGTAGGAGTCTAGCGTGTGCGCCGACACGGACACGTTGTGCGTGTCTGCGTCCTTCCACGCGTCGGGGCTGGCGGAGTCGTGCCTGCGGTACTGCAGCACGTAGCCGAGCACGGGCGAGTTGCCGTCGTACGGCCGCCGCCACTCCAGCCGTATGGTGCGCGACGTCGTGTCCACGACGCGGAAGTTCGCCGGCGGCTCGGGCGGTTCTAGTGAAGATAATATTCAACAAATTTTTGACCAATAAGTTATTAAAATTATAAAGGAAATCAAAAATAAATTTAAAAAAATTCTTTATGTGAATCAATTATTGTAGATAAAAAAATATACATTTTTGCAGTTTTTTTTTGGACTTTTTAAATGTATTATTTTGAAGTATCACTAATGTATCTAAACTGTTCCCCAATCTCTGTCTAACCATTAAGTTATAACACACTAGACGTCACGTGCCAATTTCATTGGGCGTATTGTAATACATAAAATATAACCTATGTTACTTACTGATACTGTAGCTTACTATAGGAAAAAAATAGTTATATACTGTTTAGTAGTTCAGAAGCCTTTCATATAAAGTTTGTTGTCTGCTAGTTACTGCACCTTGCACTCCCAGATGCACGAAGTGGTCGGAGCGGCCGTACGGGTTGGACGCCTGGCAGCGGTACACGCCCGAGTCCCGCCGGTCGGCGCGCTCCACCACTAGCTCGCTGCGCAGGCCGTCCGCGCTGCGCGTCTCTGATATGCTCATCCTTCAACACATTTTTTGTTATAGTATAAAGGTGTTCCTACAAACTCGGCGCCGCCTCCACTCTAACTCAACTCGACTTATGAATTAGTCAACAGATCGGCAATCGACAATCCATAGATGTACACGTGTGGATCACGCGTCGTACGTGCGTCGTATACTGTCAACTTACAAAGTTGCCTAATTCAATAAACAAGAGACACCTCCCTGGTCGCGCCAGCCCAATTCGGCTGCATGCACCACCTCGCACACCTCTTACAAAATAAAAAATGATAGCAATAACTCTTGAATCTCTTTCCTAATTCTATACATTCCTCGCGGATGAGCGCGAAAGCGTGCCCGTGTTTCCGTCGTACGGTGCGAGGAGAAAAGATAGTGGGTGTTAGCTGGTAAGAGTCCAGCCATCCTGGATACCCAGCTTCCCCCCGGGCGGCTGGGTACATGAGGGTTACCCCCTTAAAAAATGTATACGTTACCTGTAGTCAGAGTTGGGCAGCACCCGCCCTGAGTGGCTCCAGGACATAGACAGCGGGTTGTCTCCCCGCGCCACACACGCCAGCCGCACCGTGTCGCCCAACTTGGCCGATATGTTCACAGAGGGCGTCTCGAACCGAGCTGGCTCTACATCATAATAATTAAAAAAATAAAGCATAAGTACAATTGAATCCAGTAGGTGGCGCTATCGGTATGTCTACCAATAAATCTCTTGACCGATTAGGTTGAAATTTTGTATGTGTATTTCCATTGTTTCACAGAAGCGAATGTATTATCTATATGTATAAAAAAATGTTTGTCTGTATGTCCTTTCTAGAATCGTAATGCATAATGCATTTGAGAATGTAATGATCTTTCGTAAAGTTGTTCTAAATGCGCCCACGAAGGTTTGTAAGTTAGTACGACCAATTTTCGACAGATGGCGCCACTCTTATTCCAAAAAACTTTATATATTGCTATGATAGTCCATGCTGACGTATTTGTTGATGGCGTAGGAACGCACGCACGGTACGTACAGCTAGTATATGACATTTATAAAGAAAGGAGCCTGCAGAATTATATATATACAGGGTTAAATGTAATTAACGCAAGACTTCTTGCAGGCAGTATGTCTACATCAATACCAACAACATTTGTTCTACGACTTTTTACAAATCTAGATAAATAGTACAAAAAAATTAAAACAAAAAATGTTTGCACTCTCTGTTATTTATTACTCTGTATCTTGTAAGAATGATGCGCGGGAGCCCCTATCTTGCCGCGTTCGTTTCCCGCTCTATTTTCTTAGCCGCACGCAGACTAAATGATAGTTCAGAGGCAATATATTAATTTTGTATGGGAATATTTAAATTTTAAAAACTATTAATTTTCAAAAGTCGTAGAACAAATGTTGTTGGTATTGATGTAGACATGCTGCCTGCAAGAAGTCTTGCGTTAATTACATTTAACCCTGTATATATATATATTTATATGTATAAAGTATAGCCTATATGTTACCGAAGACCTATGGAACAAAAAGTTTCATCAAAATCGATAGGTCAAAAAAATACAGTTTTTGCGTGAAAGCTGCACAAGAGACAGACAGAATGAAATCTTCTACAGTTTTATTATATGTATTATTTATAGCAGGTTACATACCGTTGACGTGTATACTAAATGTCTTCGACAAAGCCGGCGCCACACCGTTCTCAGCTCTGCAGCGATACTTCCCGGAATGCTCGGCGCGCGCCGCCTCTACCCTCAGAGACCCGTTGCCGAGCACTATCGGGTCGGACACACCGCCCAGAGATGTCTCTGTGCTACCTTTTAGACAAAACGACAAATTACTAAATGACTATCTCGTAAGAAACAATTTTAATTTTCCTATATCTATTACGGTTCAATGTTTGATACATCAAACAGAAGAGTTTTAGTAATAGGATCGATCCCAATAAGTAAAAAGTTTATTGGATTTCAAATATTGTTTGACTGGCAATTTAGGTAAAATTATCTTGTAAAATACATATACTTAACATAAATAAACCAAAAGCTAATATAAAGTATAGCATTCAAGACTACTTCCCCATAGAATCTTCAACTATAACAAATTTCGTATTCCCCCATTCGCGCAGCTCTTTAAAAAAGGGATGCCAAGTTTTTGCTTCACGTATTAATATAATGATGAATTTCCGTTGCCGAATGTCCAAATACCCGAAAACGTGTCCGCGTGTCTGGTACTGACGTGACCCATTACGCAAACGACATTTCGTTCCCGCTGTGACACTGTGACAATGTCACAGTGTATCGGCTTGTTTAACTGTGACGAAACTTTCAGTGGTACTTACACTGTATTTATATATTCGGGTCACATAATATTCTTTCATTATCATCATTAGTCGTAATCATTCTTTACAATTAGTCTCCTGATTCAGATTGTATACTAACTGTCTAACGTATAATAAATAATTAGTCAAATTTGTCATAGCTTATCAACCAAGAATACTTCAATAGGAAAGGAAAATTTCACCCGCAAAAATGTTAATATTAAAACCCGCAAGCAAGTGGCATCCAACCTGAACTATTCCGTTGAGACTCCTTTGTACCTGTCCTTATAATAAGATCCTTTGATCCAGATAATTAGAAAAAATCCAAAACGAATAACTAGAGAGTTGTACAACTCTTTTACGTCACTTTAAGTCTACAAAACTGAATATACAAAATTCAAATATAATTTTTAGTATTTTATTCATATAATTGTAAGAGGTATTGCCACGTTGCATACATGCATTTAGCTGAATTGAACCGACACGACGGATGAGATATCTCTCGCTTACAGAAAACCGGCGTAAAGCGGCAGCTATGCTGTCGAGTTTCGTGCGGTATGTACCTAAGTAGCCGGTGGCCCGTGGAGGGAGCAAGAGGAAGGACAGCAACGCTTATGCATAACCTCTATGCGGTTGTCTATGGGCGTCAGTGGTTTGAAAATGGTTCCGATTCCTCGTTATTCTATAAAAAAAAAAGAGAAGAAAGAGGATCCATTACACGGTCCATTATTTAAAATACTCCTTTGTTTTGAACTCCTTGTTCGTCAGCTCATCAGTCACTGTAGAAGAAAAAGTATTTACCGGAGAACTTGGTCCAGTAGATGGCAGGTGACGGATGACCGCGCGCCTCGCAGCTAACGGTCAGCGAGCCGTTCAGCAGCACCGCCGTGTCCGATGGTTCTATTTGCCAAAATGGCGGCACTGTGTGGAAAATAATTAATCTTTTTCTTGATGTTATTTCGTGTTTTGTACTGGTGTCTTACGTTGCTAGCTTTAAATTTTGTTATATGTATATTTTCGAATGTGTACATAACTGACTGTGATCTATGGTGCACTATGGAGAAGGAATATGTCCAGCAGCGAAGTGATGATGATAATGATGATGGTGACGATGATGATGTTGATGATGATGATGATGATGATGGTGATGATGATGACGATGATGATGATGATGATGATGACGATGATGATGATGATGATGATGCTGATGATGATGCTGACGATGATGATGATGATGATTTATTACATAAACGTTGATGTTAATATTTATGATGAAGTAACTAGCCCCTATTATACGGGTATCTATTATTTATTGCTATTTATGTCTCTCAAAATAAGTGATTAAAGACTTCTTAATCAGATAATCAGGCAAATAAGAGAAAATTTAAGAAAATTTACGTTGAAATGAAATGAACATTCACGAACAAAATGTTGGCATTTATTGACAAGGAGACGATGTCAAAGGAAACGTTTCACACAAAGAACCCGTACCAACATAGAAAACAAAAATGCATTCTGCAAAGGCATCAATACATTCACGTACCTTTGATAGCCAGTTCGGCGGAAGTGTTAGCCTTGCCGGCCGTGTTAGTGACGACGCAGGTGTAAATTCCGCTGTGGGCTGCCGTCAAACTTTTGAACAATAGCATACTGTAGAACTCCGCTCCGCGCTCGTCCACCTGAACGATATAAAAAACAACTCAACAACATACCCGCTACATACATAAAAGATTATTATGGTAATCATAAATTCTACATAAGTTACTAGCCCGCAACTTCGTTTACGTGAATCCATTTTTTTTACCGCAGTCGGTTAAAAAGCAGCTTAGCTATAGCTTCCATCGCTAAATGGACTAATTAATACTGAAAGAATTTCTAAAATTGGACCAGTAGTTCTAGAAATTAGCGCGTTCAAACAAAGAAAAAAAAACCAACTCTTCAGCTTTTTATTATTAGTATAAACTATCTGTGCCCCGCAGTTTCACCCGAGTTAAATTTCTAAGAAATCCATATAAACTTCATCACCCTCTATTTCAACCCTTAGGGGTTGGATTTCTAAAAGTCCTTTCTTAGCGGATGCCTACGTCATAACATCTACCTGCAGGCCAGATTCAGCCCGATCCGTACAGTGGTTTGAGCTGTGCGTTGATAGATGTAGGTCATCACCTTTGAGTTATATATCCAGAAGTATAGATATGCAACTCCTTTATAAATATTGTCCAAAAACCTCCTTGATGCGCCGAACCGCCTGATTAATAACCGAGTATAACCAAATGTTGGGACAGATTCGTTCACTATAGTCCACTCATACAATGTCTGACAAACCGTAATAACAGCAGTATCTTTATCATCATCAGTAACAGCAGCAGGTGTTGCAGTAGCCAGAAGACCTCCAGTGCTGGACATTGCTTATATAAGTTTACTTTATTTACTCTAAATTATAGTACTATGTGGGCAAAAGGTACCTATTTACTCTCCATGTTGTGGCGTAACAACCAATACCACTATGCTTTTCTAAAGGATTATTACTTATAGCTCGCAAGGAATTGCTTATTTTCGTAATGAACAACGATGAGCATCAAATTTATTACTTAATCCAAGTATAACAGCTAAGTAATCTTTTTCATAAGTTCCACCCCGCCCACTCCACTTAACTGTCGTCTACACCAGAGAAATCGCGAAAGTTTGATAAAAGTTTGTGCTGGGGTTTGGTTGTTAAATTATTTATTATAAACATTCTTCCGACTAGCCCCGTAAAGGTTGGGTTTCTTAGTAAATTGATCTTGGCAACTGGCCCAAAACAACTAATAAATTGCCATAATACTATCCAAAGGAATGATGTGTTGATGGGCAATTCTTAAAAACCTATTTCGGACGATGTGTCCGGGACATTTATATTTATCGTGTAATAAATATTATACGGTACATTTTTCATCACATCTATTCGAAAAGAGGCAGTTTGATCCTCGTAAACAGGGAGCAAAATAGCTCTTTGATCCCTAGGGACGAAAAGTGATTAGAATTTGGAACGTGGATAAGATCGTGTGTCAAAGCCCCAATGACCAGATAAGAAATTAATTACTATCCGGCCACACGGGTGTCATGACGTCAAGGTGACCTTGATGTCATGAGGCCATGACACCCGTGTAGCCACACCATTTCGAACATTGTATGAACAAATCGCTGGCTTTATGGCAAAATAATAT
>LUGF01041992.1:78592-94168 GCA_001625245.1 Calycopis cecrops
GTCCGTCTGTAAGTCTGTCAATACCTTTTGCTCTAAAACGCTTGAAGGGATTAAGCTAAAATCTTTGTCAAATACGGAGATCAGTTACGTCTTGATGCCTTGAAAAAATCACACTTCTAAGTTAACGCAATAAAAAGTTATAGCCATTTATGCACAAATTTTGTATGAAAACGCACTTTTTCGAAAACCTATAGGGTACTTCCCGTTGAGCTAGAATTCTGAAATTTGGCAAGAAGTAAGACCTTACAGTATACATATAGGAATAAATCTAAAAATTGGTAAATAAAATTTATATCACTGGAAAAATCATTACCAACTTATGCATGTAGTTCGTTTCATACTAAATGTATGCAAGCACCCGCATATATAAGTTTGTCGCAAGGAAGTGTAATTTTCTCAACGTCTATTACTTTTGCTCATACCTCCCGTTCCTACGGAACCCTAGGTGTGCGAGTCTGACTCGCACTTGGCCGGTTCTTTTACAGTAGGTTGACAAACAATCAGTCGGAGCCATTTGATGACTACCGACACGTGTACAGATATCCGCATCATTGTTTTGCAGATGCGTTGCCCTTTTTTCTCACCTCACCTCTTATGGGCCACCGGAAACGCATGCTGTATCAGCAATTCGTCCCTGATTGTGCCAGCCCAATAAGGCTGCAACGCCATGGCACTACCTCTTAAAAATCTTAAAAGCCTAACAAGAAACCGCTCTCCCAATTTTATTTTAATAACTAAAATATCTCTAACTTTTGCCTACGGTACGCGTACGTACGTAATAAAACATACGTAAATACGTAATAAAAACAAAGTTATTATTTGTTACTCCAGAGAAAATATCTCTAAGCTGTACAGAGGCATACGGGGAGTTAATGAATATCACAATCGTCCGCTAATTGACATTAGGTGCCCTCAGTCTCCACTCAATGGCTGTGAAGGAGGCAAACAATATTTACGGCCCCCATTGAAGTCGTTAGCCGAGGGAGCTCCGGCCCCCGCGCTAACGACCGATTTTCGCGCTACTTAATGTGCTGATAAGAGTTAAGACCGGCGAAGATACGGCAAATTAATCTATGAACCTTTGGCTGTTTATGTTATTATTTATAACAGTGGGCCTAATTTCGCGTTCATTTAGTTTTTGCGCGTGGTAAGCTTATAATGGGAATATTTCTTCGTCTCGAAAGTTAGTATAATTATTACTTGTTTATTTGTATATTTATAATTTCTAATCATCGCGTTAATCTTGTGAATTCAGTTGTTGATTCTGATTGATTTCTCATGCGCGTGTGTATGTCACTGAACTCCTCTTAAACAACTGAACCGACTTTGAAGAATTTTTTTGTGTGTTGAAGGTCCCACACACTACCGAACTCTAGGATTAGTGACGACGTGTTAATGGGTTTCCCTGTGTCTTCAAAAAAGGCAAAAAAATTGCACTTCAAAAAAACATATTTTTCAAAGTATTTTACTTTCAAGGTAAAAGCCTAATTGCTTGTTTTTAGGCCGAAAATGTTATCGAATATAATCAACTAAATGAAAAGGAAAGTGAGTCTTTTGTTTTTCAACTTTTCCGGTCATTAGACGAGTCTCAATAAAAACAAAACAAACTCTTAAAAAACAAATGGTATTTTGAAAGAAAAATTATAAAGTGGGAGATAGACTCGCAACCGTGTTTTGGCGTAAGTAATTCTTTCATTGTCAGCATGTCAAGATCTTTTTTCTCAAGAACGTTTTAGACATAAGCTATCGAGTGTGGGCTCGTTCAATTTAACAAGGCTTCTTTGCTAACAACTGATAATGGAGCTAGAGGCATGGCGACATATTTGGCATAATGAGGTCATGGCGACTTCTAAAGACTGATAATGGAATATGAAAAAACTAATAGATACCCTCTATTAATGGAATGGCGGTGGAAACTTGAGTAAAGTTTGTGAGCCTTAAATTGCCTCGAGGACACTGAGTCTAAACGTTTCAAAAATGCTTGTACATTTCAAAATATATGTTTTATAATTAACTTGTTTATATTCTATATTCTATTTTTATACTTCACGAGTGACTGCTTTTATTGCCCGGAAACCGTTGCAAATATTTTTAGTGCCTCTCTGCTACACTCAAAATAGATTAATCGTTAAAGGCTGAAACGGCTATGTAAAACCTCTTTTTTATGCGGAAACGACTGCGAATAAAATATATCTGAACAAAAAACGGCAGTGATGTTTGTATTTTGAAAAATATTTAATTACTTTTGATATAATTTAAAGTATTTGATAAGGTATTGTTTTAATAAAGGACAAATGCTGCTTTTATCGATGATGCATAATTTCTTAGATCTCATGTATTAGTTTGATTTCAACCAAATAGGTAAGCATGGTAGGTACTTAAACTACATGCAGCACGTGAGCGACACAAATGTATGTTCGACTTCCGATCGCAGAGTTATCGTCCACTATCTCAAGCTTTCACTCGAATAGACTGCTTCAAGCGTCTATATCTGTTACAAGAAACAGATTAGTATTAAATACTGTTCGTGTTTATCTCAAGGTATATCGGTTATCAAAGTTATGAGCTTATTGCACTCCGTTATTCGGCCAAGAAGTAGGCCTATAGCAAGGCGAAGTTTAGAAACAGAAAGTCCAAATAAAAATCTTGCAGTGAAAATAATCGAATCTTGAACTATAAAGTGGAAATATTGTGGATGCCATAATATCGATATGGAGTCTGGGTTTGTGTGTGAAAACTGAAAATAGGAGATTATTTAAATACGTAAATAAAATAATAAGTTACATGTTTTACAGTTTGACAGATGTTTCATATCTACAAAAGCTTAGAATGTTTTCAGATGAAAGTGCAAAATAAAAAGACGGAAGAAGCGAACCATTCGAAGTTGTAATAGGATTACGTTTGTGCGGTGAAAACCGAAAAAAAACTGCTTTAGATACTGAAGTAAAACTAATTTATTGATTTTCATTGCCGTAGTTACAATGACAAGCATATCATCATATGATATTTATTTTTTAAATACAAAAAAAGTTTCACTTAAAATCGAATTTGAAATTTGAATTTGAATGACAACTTCCGTTGGCCTCGCCCGATGCGTGATTTTTGTAACGCTCTCGACAGTTTACACCCCATGTCACGCGCGTATAGAAGTTATACTCAATTCAACCACAAGGCCGGTTTTGGCAAAATAAAGTAAATATGAAAACGGAAAAACATTTTCAGTGGCGCACATGTTGAGATCGAGTCCGGACCACTCGCTTCGACACTTCAGTTCCTAACTACTTGGCTTTGTACCAAAGCAAAAAGCGTCCTTTTGTACATACGCCGTTGCTATTGCTGTGTACTACAATACCAGGTATTACCTGGAAATATGCATGTAACCATAGCAACGATATTGATGTTAAGTTAGCGCTAATATTAGTCTTTAAATAAAATATATATCACTTGTCTCGCTGTTTATTTAGATATTTTAAAGCCCAACGTGACTACGGTTACTACTATTAAGCAGTTGAAATGCCGATGTGAAATGTTTTTACAGTATTAAATAAATCTTGACAAAGTGAAATAAACTAGCTTTATCATAGCGACACATCACATTATAATATATTACTTTTCAACACTTTCATAAGTAGCAGCTTTTAGCTAGTAGCTTTTAACTACTTCTTACAATATTTTGTAATAAACACTAAGATTGTTCTGCTATGCTATAAACGGTTATTATTAAAAAATACTAGCAGTGCTCCGCAGTTTCCCCCTCGTTTTTTTCCTTGGCAACATCGAGGTGAAGTGAAGAAATGCTACAACCTGTTTTCAGACCATATAAGATTTAAAATTTTCAAAATACAACTTGCAGAGCTATAAATACTTCAATAAATTCAGAGAATTATTGTAAAATTACTTTAATACTATGGGAAAAGTTAAGAATAAAAATGTTGTCACCTATTGTAGGTAGAGCTAATGATTTGACTTTAAAAAATAATTTTTGACTGCAAATAGGCGCATTTAAGATTACCCATGGCATTAAATATCCGCGCAACCAAAGGTGACGCAGATGCGTTTCTCCACTTTACCTTCCCGTAGGTACTTAGGAACGGACGACAAAGACAGTGAGTTATGAGCGCCACGGCCACTCCAACTCAGCTGCAATGTAATGGGTCTTACGCTTCCTCGAAAGGACCTAAAATACGTTGGAAAACAGCGCATAACATTTATTGTACTGAGGTACTTTATTAAGCAAAGATATTGTATTATTTGATATAAGTGCCATACCTGTAGTACACTGGAGATCGGCATTTGATCTTTCAGCCAGGAGAAGTAGACGGGCATGTCGCCGGAGGTGACCGTGCACGTGATCTGGGCGCGATCGCTGGAGCGCAGCCCGGGCGGGAACACGATCGGAGACAGCACCGGCGGTGATACCACGTTTATTTGAACCTACCAAGAGAACATACGAAGATCATTACCAGCCCTTATATCGTATGTCCAACAGTGACCTGGTCACAGTTGTAAATAAATAGCTCTCTTTAAATTAACACTTGAAAGATAAGAGAAAAGTATACCGTGGAACCTAATAAATCTTTCTTTTTTAAGTAAATTTTAAAACAGGATTTAACCATGATTACTTAATCATTAGTTGACAAAATTATCCTAAGCCGATGCGGAACTTACTTTAAACCGTCTCTGTTGTAGTCTCCTCGATAGAAACCAGTTGCGCAAATTCAATGAGATCCGCAAAGATTGTTTCGGCAGTTCTCAGATTTGCAGAGATTTAATTGCTGAAAACGTTCTATAAGTATTTCATTCTGGCAGCGAGGGTCCGGTCCGCGCCGCCCTCCACTTCACTGAACTACACGGTACCTCCCGGCGCGCCAGCTCTCCCCCCGGCGTGAGCACGGAGCAGGTCCAGCCGCCCCTGTCGCGGCTCTTGTCCACGCTGACGATGGTCAGCTGCCCGTCGCGCTGCTGGTAGCGAGCGTCCGGCCCCGCGCCGCCCTCCCACTTCACCGAACTACAAAATATTATAGCTTTAAATAGCTGCAGCCATGACGATAATGCTGTCACAAGCATATATCGGGATACGCTCCTGGAAATCTCCCTGCCTGCGGGATAGGGGGTTGGGCCTTCTTACAACCCCAATGCT
The DNA here is from genome assembly GCA_001625245.1 of Calycopis cecrops. Classification (NCBI taxonomy): domain Eukaryota; kingdom Metazoa; phylum Arthropoda; class Insecta; order Lepidoptera; family Lycaenidae; genus Calycopis; species Calycopis cecrops. The sequence continues at coordinate 83,733 of LUGF01041992.1, forward strand.
AGTTTGGTTATCCGATGAGTAGTTAGGCATAACTATCTAATGAAGCTGTATTGGGCTTCACTTTCACAGCATAACATTAGATCCAAAAAGAAAAAATACCCTGCGATATTTTGACTAATAACATATAAATTTGAAGACGGAACAAAAAGTTTTACTTTTTTTACGAAGTGCGAGTGTGTGTGATCACAAAGACCATGATACGAATTTTTTATTATAAGAGGATAACATAAATTAAACTAATAGTATAATAGCATATTTAGTAGAACAGAGATGTGGGTGTGTTATATCAGACTATGAAATGTGGAAACTTCCCCGAGGAAGAGCAAAGCTCACGTATAGTACTAGCGTCAACTGACTGCTTTGCTGACGAGGATAGTGCGGCTTAAAAGACTCTAGTAGGCTCTAATTCCTGGAATAGTTTTGTGAAAGTTTGCAGTCGTCACTATTGTTGGTAATCGTAATGACATTTTTGTAGGGTAATTTTTTGAATTTGTTATGACTATAATTCTTTAATTAAATGTGTTTTGGATTGTTCGGATTATAATTGATAAGTACTGTGGGCTATGATTAGCCATAGAGAGCAGAAAGGGATCAGTGTGACAGGATGAACTATATCTGCTAGTTTATGACCTTGAGAACAGCGCTGCAGATATCCTATATCCTATATGAATAATATTCATATCCCGTGTTATTGTTGCATATAACGCAACAAAAATCAAAACAAAAATATGTAAGATAGTCGCCACGAAACCTCATTACACACATATTTGCATATTATTTTTACTTACTCGATAGGAAATCCGTAGTATGGACACCAGATGCTCACTTCAGTTCCCGCTACCGCTTTCACTGGATTCATGGCTCTTATGTACGGTGGACCTGAGGAAATAAAATATATATTCTAGCAAGCATATTGTCCAATTTCTTTGGTTTTTCTTTAAATTATATTTTATCTATACATAACATATAACATAATAAAACAGAAAAATCGGTGTGTCTGTACAATGAATACATTTACGAAAAACTAATTGGGGGCGATGTTATAATAGTATTAGAACGCTACAATGTTTTTAAATTTTTTGTCTTTTCTATTTGTCAATTTGTCCAGGCTAATGTCCGAATCGACGGATTCGAATGAAACTTTTTGTGGTGTATAGATATTAAGTCAGGTCAATATCAAAAACACTTTACTGTGGTAAAATTGGTCATTACTACTGGAAATCGGAATTTAGGCATACTGCAAGCAAACAATAACAAATCACTGATTGTAATATTACTACACTGCGCGAACGAAATCGCAGGCACCAGTTAGTAATTAATAAAAAGATACAAAGAACATTTTAATATTTTTCATTATAGTATTATTTATCATCATTTATTAATCATTAATTGACGCCAATTTAAATTAATTTGATGTTATTCTTTCCCTTTTTCAAACGGCTTTAAAATGACAACGGTATGAAAAATTACTCTGCCTCTATCAACATTAGAAAAAAAAATGAAATCTAACATTATTAGACTGTCACATGTCCTGATGTCACAAAATTATTAAATTAATGTTGAAACCGCTGATAAAAATATTATTCAATTATCTATTTCCACCGAATATGATAGACATTCAGATCAATTATAGACTTTGATAATGGCGATTGAAGTCTCCAAATTGTCCAAAATACCAGGAAATTCTCGGCTACATATTCTGCCTAAGTCTAAACGTGATATTTCATAAATGAAATGTAATAACTTAAAATCGTTAATATGTGGGGAATATATTATGATTATTATGAATTATATAAAGATTCATACATATGTATAAACTAAGATAATGTTAAAATTTCTCAACTTGAAGAATTATTTCATCACTTTTAATTTGTTTATAACAAGTTTAATGAAACCGCCTTAATCAATTCGTGGTAAACTTGTAATAAGAAGTAAATTACTTAGGAGCCGGTCGGAAAAACTTGCAATATGTCTAACGAAGTTACTCTCTTCGCAGTGGCTGTTAATTGAGGAACCGTGTTGAAAAACTTTTAACCAAGTTCATGACTATGTTGCTCAAAATATATGACAGACTAACTACTGTACTGCCCGTAACAAAATAGTGAATGATTTTACCTGTATTATCTAAGCGATGAAGAATTATTTATAGAAGTAACTAACAGCGCCCCGCGTTTTCTCCCGTAAATTTTTAATAGCTAAATGGTAACGAGATGTCTTAATCGATAAAAGGGCTATCTAATGCTAAAACATTTTTTTTTTAAGATTTTATGACATAAGCGCTAAGAAAGGTTTTTTGAGAATTTCATTGCTGAAGTGGTGGATATGGTCGGAAATTTATATGAACTACGTGTATAAAACCTAGAAGCGCACTTTTTGTAAAGTGTCAATATCGAATAAAAAATCTCTATTATATGTGGAATAAGTTAAGGTTAGTGTTCTTCGTCTTAAGTCTCCGCACTAAAGTCACCGACATAACAAACGTCATCACGCGTAAAAAGTGGGAATGGGCTGGCCACGTTGCAAGACGGAACGATGGGAGATGGAGCACTAAGGTGTCGGAATGGAGACCTCGCACCGGCCACAGAAACGTGGGCCGACAAATGACGTGGTGGGCCGACGATAGCATAAAGACTGCCGATAAAAGATGGATGACAATGGCAAGGGATCGTCAAAAATGGCGTGAAATGAAGGAGACCTTAACTTAGCAGTGGGTGGCTATAGGTTGAATTTCAGTGTTCTTTAAATATGTATACCTATAGTTACGCAGTTTATAGGTATACGATATTACACGTTCACCTATAAACTGTGTTATAGGTATATTTAAAGAGCACCAACTTTTATTACACACATATAAAATATGGACTTTGACATCACATAAAATCTGGATAAAGGTATACTTAGGTAGTAAAGCTTTACTACATATTTTGTATACAATATTGATCGGACATTAAATTTAACAAAAGACCAGACTGGCTCATGTCATTAAATGTTCCGGGATAATGGGCTAACGTGATAAAAGTTGTTCAATAAATGCTATTACTGTTCTGTTCTATGTACCCTGTAAAGCCTACAAGTTGTCTAAGGATGATGCCAGCCAAGCAGTCTATACAACATACATACACATATAACACGACAATATACAAAAAACATTAGGTCCATTTTGATGCTGTCGTTTAAAAAAATAAAAAGAAACTGAAGATTAATTAACAGAGTGGAGTGAAGTCGCTACTCTATGTAGGATCCTCTACTTTCTCGATCTCGTTAATTTATTTTTTGCTTCGCTGTATTTCTTTGAAATGGTTTAGTTTTTTTTGTTAGTTTTTTTGTCCGAAAAGATTCTACGCCTACACTGTGCATCAATGACAAATGTTCCTCTTTTCAATATTCACACGCCTTTGCCCTAATCAACGTAAGACTGTAGTAAAAGAAACCATTGGGAAGTTACCGGCATAAAAGTCTTTTCAGTGAAGTTGTCCAACAGCACCGGAGCAGTGCGTTCGCTATATGGCTTCTTAAAAACTAGTCGACACGTTCGCGCTTTTTTGGTCGGCAAAAATAAATTCCTCTTAAAATATAGCCTATGTGATAATGAAATACAGCCTATGTTACTTCCTGATAATGTAGCTTTAATTAGTGAACGAATTTCGTTAAGAGTACCACACACACGTCAGATCCCACCCAGGTCCGATAGCAGTGTGTAAATGTATTTCGCTGCGAAAAACAAATGTATTTTGAACTGAGCGAAAAAGCGAAGGTAAATAGGTACTTACCATAAACATTAAGTCTTGCCGCGTGAGCGACTGAACCGTGGCCGTTGAAGGCTCGGCACTCGTACCGACCGCCATGTTCCACGCGGGCGCTGCTCAGGGAAAGCGTTGAGAGCATGTAGTTGTTGCTGGATCCTAGACCAGAAACACTGGTCTCTCGTCCTTCCGATATTATAGCACTGTCAATAAAAATGAATGAGGCATTTTATATTTCAAAAATATGTTCTAAAAGTTTTCTTAATTTTGAAATAAATTCCGAATTCAAACTTAGGAGTTAGATTTGTCTTGTTTCTAATTAATGGTCTTGGACGTTAAATTAATACTGTTTATTTTTTGAATAAGAAGTAAATTTCAATAAATTGGGTTAAGCAAGGCAAAAATATAATGATTTCACGTTAGCAAATATGCTTTACGCAAAACTCGACACCAGTATCTGCCGGGAACAGGATATTCAGTTTTTAAATTGCATAAATGTGATGTATTTTTTAATTTTAAAGTTATAAAATAGATAGTTAATATTTCATATACAACTCTAATGGTATGAGACAAAAGTTACCCCTTTAAAATATACAAGAAACATAAAAACATAGAAAGGAAAAATTATTTGGTTCCCGCTAAGAAAGTCTTCAGAACTACTTCTCAGTTCTAACAAAACGAACAATGGTTACAAAATGTTGGCGCGGAACACATTTCACAGACTTTCTGAGACATTTCACGTGTGTGGTTAGAAATAACAAGTAGTGTGTGAACCACGTCCATATTTTAGAAGACTTTTAAACTTCACATGTTTTTTCTAAAATTCTTTATTTAGATACACAGATCATTATGAGATTTAAATCTGTATTTTTTTATGTCTCATCCTTACGGACAGGCTAGTATCATGAGAGCATACCTCCTCTTCTTCAGATATATATATTTAGTAATTAATTACATTGTCTTATTTCACGGAGTCTTCAAAAGGCGCGTGGCCTCTTGGCGGCCATTTTGTCTCAATTCTAATCAGTAATTAAAAGCAAAAAATTAAATCGAAATTCAAAATTACTTTATCTTGTATAATTGATAAAAGCGAGAGGCATTAAATGATCCGAAACTATTAAAAAAAAGTTTACGACAAGTATACGAAAATATTTTTTTCAAACAAGTTTAGCGAAAAAATATAATCATGCTTTGCACCGACGGGTACATCCTTGCACAGGGTGAATGACCCCTGCCGGTCATAGTCGACGATCAGCTGGTGTACAGCGTGTACGAAGTGAGAAAAGCTTTAAAAAATTCCTGTGGCAAGTAATTCCTCCGATTGATCTAATTTTTGTTGTGTAGGCTGAAAAGGATACACTAAATATGTGTGTGTTTCATTTGATGCCTCTCGCTTTTATCAACCTTGTATATTTAGAAGCAAGATCGAATAACATAGAGTGCATGTCTCTTTCATAAATTCATCATAAAGTATATTAATCTATTTCTACTCATTGTAAGTTTAGAGTATAGAAATAATCCTAAAAGTATTATTATATTGTATTATTCTCATATGTATGTTGTAGAATAATAATTTCAAATCCCATCGCAATATTGAATACATCGTTTTGCTGATGGATATGTTCTATCATTCATGCGGACATTTATTATATTGGATTCGGTTCGAAGGACTTGAAACGATGTTTCAAACATAAAATTTATGATAAAAATATTTCCCGTCATATATTTTCTATTGTCATGATTTCGGATCTACTTTGTGACCATGACCCAATTATATTAGGTTGGGTTTAATGGATACATATCACCATGGTTCGAAATTATCCTGGAAGTATGACAATGGCCATCGGTCTAATGTCGTCTCACACACGTACGATAGGTACCTATGTCCCAACATTATGAAGAAACACTCACATTACGCCAGTCGTTACGAAAAATGTCAGTATCAGTTCAAAAAGGACACTAAGCGGTAGTGCCACGCCGCACTGTTATCCGCGGCTGTGATATTGCGTGTGTATACCCTGGCGATGTGTAAGTATCCGGAGATGCATGAAGAGGAGAGGAGAAGGAGCAACACATCGGTATAAACGGTAGTCATAAAAATGGCTCCGACTATTTGTTTATCTGAACTACCCCCGATCGAGACTGTTCATCACAAATTGAAAAGAGCTCATGATACGGATGACGTTTTACCACTGCACCCAGGAGATGCATCACCTACCAACAAACCAACTAAATAGTAACTCACCCGTGATGCGAGGGTATGGTCTGTCCATCTAAAATCCATCTGAACCTGGGAGGCGGTTCACCGACCGCGGAGCACTTCAGCGCCACCTGCGACCCGGGCTGGACGGCTTGCTCAATGAAAGTGTACACCAGCTCCGGTCTAGAATCTAAATTAAATTATGAATAGCGAGTTTAGAAATGTCGACGTGAGAGTATAAGACCCACCGCACACTCGCTACTTTTAGCATTGGCGATTTTGCGACTGTATCGATGCTGCGTCAGTGATTCAGCGACTATGCGTTCGGTGGCGGTATCGGAACTATTTTAGCGACTGCTCCGATACTCGATCGGGAACACTTTTAACTGTACGAACAGCGACTAAATCGCCACGTTTTGCATTTTAAATGTGCTATGGGAAGCTGATCGCTGCATTCAGTTTCTACAAAGTGGCTATACCGCCTATGGTAAAAGTAGCATATGTGCTATGACCCTTAAATATGAGAGAGTTCTTACCGGAGCTACGCTTGAGTCGGGTTCGTTTGATACCAGTCCGCGGTAACGAGCGCGCAACTGGAAACATATACGTGTGTTAACCTTATTTTGTTGCTTGGCATTTTTATTCTAGAACAATATGGGAGTCATTTTTATTTCTCGTATTACGTAAAGCGGCGGTAATAGAATTGAGTAAACGCAACGTTTTTATATAAGTTTCAAAACACATGTGTATTTAAAAGTTATGCATGTGTGCGTGAAGTTTAGCGTGTATTGTTTTACTTATTAAGCAGAATGCATTGCTAATGCAAACCTGTTGTAAATAATATTATCTATCTACACTCTTTCTGGAAGCGCTATCGCTTTTCGATTGGTAAGTAGCTGGTGGCCTGTTGAGGAGGTGAAAGAGAGCAATGCCAAACCTTTAATTGTTAGGGTGATAAAAGATGGTTGGTAGTCTTGTAATATCTAAGGTTCATTTAATGTAGCATACTATAAATAAATTAATTAATTAATTAAATTACTTATAATTAGAGCGTCTGTCGAATTGAATGTCGTAGGTAAATGAGCAAATTTTGATGATTGCACGAGATTTTTATTTAGAGTATTCTCCTTTCACTCTACAATCATAAAATTTGGTAAAAAGTATGACCTTATATTTGAAATAAAGTAATATATAAATCAGAAACTTGGTAAATAATAATTATATCTCTAAAAATGATCACAAAATTTTCATTTGTAATTCATTACATACAAATAGAGTTCACGTGTCCGAAAATAGATTGATACAGATACTACCATAAAAGCTCGTCATAAGATAATTAAAAGCTTGTAAAAATGGAAAATACAAAATAAAAGTTGTTTCTACGTATCAAAATCTAAATATTCCCCTCTCCCTCTTCCACCCGCCGCCCACAAGATGAAAGCCAGATTGAAACATTTTGACAACTATTCAAATTCCAAAAGTTTCCTTTGATAAAGTAAACTGACCCGAAATATCCTGGAAAAAAATTTTCGCGTTTTCATTTTGAAAATTCACGGTAGAACTATTTCCGAGCTGAATGCTTGTATTACCTGTATTTTGTCTACCTGACATTCACTTAAAGACCCAATCCCTCTGCATTTGAGTGTTCTTTTTGTTTTTTTCCATTTGACATCCCTAAATAAGTTTTTTAGGATCTAGAACGATCTCGTTACGGCTCACCACGGCACGTGGGTAGGTATAAGTATAACCATTATAAACAATCATTATAAACAATAAATACTTTGATTTGATCATCCAAATTATATCGAAAATTGAAATATTTTTTTATGATTTGTAAATATTGAGTTAGAATACCACATTTAAAATGCCAAAGTGGCAAAGTGGCTCCTATTTCTATTGATTGGACCATCAATAAGCAAAAGTGGAGCTATTGATACGTAAATGTAAAGAGGTAGTTCTTAAAAAAAGGTTTGATAAATTTAATTCAGGTCAAAACACTATCTTTTTTTTTATTTAAAATATATATTATTTATTAAATACATTAGGTAAACAATAGCTCGGTATTTAAAATCACGGTGTGGGGTAATTTAGATTTATTTATCGCGTCATAAATATTTCAACTCGTCATAAGTCGAGGCCCTTTTTACCCGCTGAGTACGAAATTTAAGAAAGGGGCCACGCAATAAAATACCTTGAGAGAGAATGAAAGAGCAAATTGCTACGCATTTGTTCCACAGCGGTTAGATGAAGCCCATTTTGTCCAAGCTGATATATAAACATCATTTCTCAGACAATATAACCTTATATAATTGCACTGGAACACAAAGGTTGTAATATTAAAAACATTTATCATTGGCAATATAAAAGATCTAGAAGGTAAATAATCATTATGGTGTTGTTATGTTTCTTTAACATGTTTCGTCTTTCAATTTTATATATTACTAGTTCCGCTCCGCGGTTTCACCCGTATAAGATTTGATCCCGTGGAAATATCGGGATGAAAAATAAATGTTGTCCGATTCTCAAACCTATCCGGTATGCACATAAAATTTCATGAGGATTGGTCGAGCCGTATCTCATTTTATGGTAACGCATTGTGACACGAGAATTTTATATAATAATTATATTATAGAGATTTACAATAGTATTTATTCGAATCTGTACGTACCGACTAAGATGTCTCCAGCTATTAAGTTAAGTAATGGTAGCGTGAGGTTAAGACGGCTTAAGTGGCCGGTGGCCCACGTAGGAGGGAGGAGGATGGAGGGCAACACATAGGTATAGCCTCTGTGCGGATGTCTATGAGCGTCGGTTATCTAAAATTGCTTTGACTGCTCGTTTGCCCTCTTAAAGTATAAAAAAAACATCAAAAATATAGCGCATTTAAATATGGTTATAAATACAGGCTTTATAAACGACCAGTCTCCGCGTTGACTGCAATAAAAAAGAGTTTAAATTTCGAATGTAAGCGTTGCGCTGAAATATTTATAAAAATGGCGCGCTCGGTCGAAATTAAATTTCAGAATTTTCAGAGCTCAATAATAGCTTTACGCTATACTGTGGCAATTGTTATTGAGGTGCAAATATTAATGTTATTTATTTCCATGCATATGCTTTTTGTTACCTAAAATATATATATTTTTTTTTAAACTAATACGTGTTGCTCGTTACAGAACAAAGAAAGCTATTCATGTTAGTGATCATCATCTACAATGCATCTACATGTTATTTGGATACAAAAAATATTCAAGAAAATTAAGAAATAACATTTTTATTGCAATTAGAGCCGATACCAGTGCATATTATATACATACATTTCCCAATAACCAAAACGAAATTACAACTGCCAATTTGTTTGTGTTGTTCGAAAATATCGTTCAGTTTGTTTTTCAAAAAACGTTTGGCTAAATTAACTTACAACACACGATCTTTGGACGATCACTGCATATAATTATTGGTATTCACACTCAATTAAAACAAGATTGAAAACATATGCGGGGAAATTAAAATAACAATGTCCGTAAATCCGAGAAGCTATTATTTTAAGCAGTAAATCTTCTTGGACTATTATCCATTTGTTACGACGGAATATTGTGCTACGAACTAGACTGTACTGTAATCCCCTATGGGCGGTATATTACGTCACATTACAAAAGATGATAATATGAGCTATCTGTTTTTACAAAGATATATCTCTTTACAACCAAAATATATTTTATAGTACAATAGTTGTATGTTAAGACGACGTCATATTGTTTAAGTTGTTTGCGACTGCACCTATGCAGTAATGACTGTCTGCTGCTATGCATTTGCTATGATATTATCCCTACCAATTAAATAAATAAAAATATTACCTAGGGGCTAGGGGTAACCTCTCGCTCACATCCCATACCTGATACCACCGTAAAGGAAGAGCTTATGAATTCAGATGTTAAAATGTTAGTGTTAAAATATTTATATCAACGAAGTGAGGTTTACTGGTCCCCCTTATGCCTATCTTACATATTGCCCTGATCAATTTTTTGGGCTATAAATGATATTAAAACGTCTGTAGAGTTACTCTAAAACATAATTCCATATCTGATATGGGATGCTACATACCGATAGTGAATTTGAAGTCGAGATACCGACTGCTTCATTATATACATTGATAAACTGTAGCCTTATGTTACCGAGGTCTAATACCTATATAATAAAAAAAAGTCTCATCAAAATCCGTCCAGTAGTTTTTGTGTGAAAGCCGCACAAGTTACAGACAGAATGACGTCTTCTACAGTTTTATTATATGTATAGATGTTCATGTCAATTTACTTTTAAGAGGTAATATTAGAAATTTAGTCATTTACTTGTATCCATTGTAGATATTGTAATTTGCAGAAGTAATAGTTTGATTGACATTTATTATTTTGGTTTTATCATAATTTAGTTCAATAATGTTAATATTACGTCATTTAATTATACTAACATGTTATAATATCTACTATTTAGTAGTA
>LUGF01041992.1:94596-105142 GCA_001625245.1 Calycopis cecrops
GTAATATTATGTGGCCAAATGGTCAATCTGTTATTTTGCCCTACAATAGTGAATTTGAAGTCGAGATACTGACTGCTTCATTATATACATTGATAAACTGTAGCCTAATGTTACCGAGGTCTAATACTTATACTATATTATTTTTATTATTTTTTATTATTGTATAATAAAAAAAGTCTCATCAAAATCCGTCTAGTAGTTTTTGTGTGAAAGCAGCACAAGTTACAGACGGAATGACGTCTTCTACAGTTTTATTATAAGTATAGATGTTTTTTCCATGTCAATTTCCTTTCAAGAGATAATATTAGAAATTTAGTCATTTACTTGATATCCATTGTAGATATTGTAATTTGCAGAAATAATAGTTTGATTGACATTTATTATTTTGGTTTTATCATAATTTAGTTCAATATTGTTAATATTACGTCATTTAATTATACTAACATGTTATAATATTTATCTCGTCGTCTAAATTAGATATATCTTCTTTTATAAATAAAACTGTGATGTCATCCGCGAATAAGGTCATATGTTGATTTGTGACTTCCACTAAATCATTGACGTAAATGAGAAAAAGTTAAGCGCTCAGTACATTTCTTTGAGGGACACCATATTTGCGTTGCTTAATGTCGGAAATTTCTATTCTATAGCATTTTGTTAGAATACAGACCCATACAATTTCTGTAGCTTGTTTTCTGTTATATAAAAATACCATTTTAATAATTCATTATGTTATCTATATGTATGACAAGTTAAAATTAGGTTAGCATTAGATTAAGTACCAATGACATATTTTGAAAATTACAAAAATATCATACTATATGTTATTAAGTAAATGTTTATTCTTCTTCAGTAGTAGTAGTTCATCAGAGTCATTCAAAGTATATATATTCAAATATAAGAAATAATGGAAGTAATAATATTTACCCAATTTTAAATGAAATATGCTCTATACTTTGTGCTTTAAGTGTAAAAATTGTGATTCATTATCTCAACGGTTTTTCTTGCTCCCCGTCTACCGCTTTTACCATAATCACAATACAATTACATTAAGAGGATTTCTATAAAAATAACAAGGAGGAAAGTTGCTTTTATATCTGTCAGCTTGTGCATAAAAGTCTTCACATTTTCTTCAAGAAATATAAAATTAAAATTTAATACTGCGACGAACGGTTGGCGCAGTGGTATCATAACTCGGATGACTTAAGTGCGCCAGGGGTCGTGGGGTTGAATCCCGCCCAGGTCATGGATGTATATCTATGTATTATATGTATTTCTAGAATAAAAATCTTAAATTTACAATATATCTTAAATTTATAAAATTCCAAAATATATTTCCTTTGTCTAGTACTCGTAACATACGTACTTCCGGTACTTACCAGGATGCTATAAATGCGTATAATAGCGTATAAATGTTCACAGATATTACAGAAAATACTAACATTTCAATTACAACAAAGCTCTGCATCTATCAATTTAGTTATTATGTTAGTCCTAATCTTGATTTGTCTAAGTTGCCATAGTCGTACCACAGAAAACTAAATGGATATTACATTCTATATGTCTTAACTAGTGTATGCGTACCCATTAGAGTCACCGAATACTCTTAATTATTTGTTATAATAATCAATAAAATACCTACCACATGAGAGTAATTTTTAAAGTTGAAAATTCTTTAATGTATTAGAATTAGATCAAAGTTATGTCTTGTAGATATATCATACAGAACCTAAGTTATCAGCATAAGTGATTCAAAGTAATTGTCTTTTTTGTTTCCGGACCAAACGAGCAGTCCAAGAAGGTTACACAGTAATTAAGTAGCCTCATGACGAGAAGTTATGCAGTTGCCCTTATTATGGGTCACCGCTGTTGCATGTTTGTTCCTTCTGGCTCCTGTGATAGGCTTCCTAGGTGATAGTAGGATGAAAAGAAACGACAATAACTTAGAACTTTTATTTTGAATGTTAATAATAAAACGAAGACTAGGTTGTTATGAAGATATATTACAACTTAGGCAATGGTGAAGGGTGTGTAAAATAACGGGTTAATTCACTGGGATTATATGGGATTATATTATTATATTCTAAATAGTATAAGATGGCTGATATGTAATGAATTTCCCAATATTATTATTAAATCAATATAGGTAAGTAGGTACACTCTTTACCCACAATTGGTCTATCCCGATCATACTGTACGGTAACATTATCACTGTCCGCATCTCACGATTCTCCGTCTCAAAATGTTGAACCTCATAAATAAAACTTAAATGAAGATTTACGGTCTTATTCTGTGTTTAGAATTTATTACGGGAGATCACAAGTTGCCTAAGAAGTTTTAATATTTATCGTCTGTCTCTTAGTAAGACTCCACTCATATTTCCAGACCGCTAGGAACACTTTATGGAGCTTTACGACTGCTCTCCGTAATAGTTTACACCTAAGGAACCTTATTTTATTTTTAAAACTGCACACTTTCATTTCAACCGCATTTTATTTTCATTCAAATTTATGTTCAAATAGTATAATTGTTTATTTTGTATTTTTAATTTGGGTCAGGTTAGTAGTCGTAGAAAATAAAAGTTTCAGAACAAATTGATCAATCTGATCAAAAGTAATATAAATATATATGAGCCAAGAAGATAATAAAAAACTTTTAATACCTATATGTGTATTATGTGTAAATTAAAATTCTTTTAATGAGAAAACCCGTATATCTATATTAGGTATAATGGTTTTCTCATTAAAAGAAGAGGTGCCAAATTGCCAATATTAAAACACAAAGAATACTAAAGTCCAATCTCTTTTCCAAAGACGTCATGAAAACAATTCAATTCATAGGTAATCCAGAGGTCAACTGTAAAAGGATAGGACTTCAAATGGGCGGGCGTAACTAATAAAGGTCACACTTGGGTGTATTTGCCCCGTTTCAGTGCGATTTAATTAAATATAACGCGTATACGCCAATTCGGGAGGCAATCAAATTGGTATCTTATGCCTCGATAAATGTGCTATAGAATAAAGCCTCTAATCTATAGGTAATTCTCTCAACAAACAAGAACTTTGTCATCGTATAGCTGAAGTCTGTCATTATTTCTGTCATTAAATTACTTGTTTGCCAGATGTCTCCCAGGATCTTGTTATAGGGAACAGGAAGAGGGTTAATAGGCCTTTATAATGAATATTATGTAATAAAAAGTTGTTTTTACACTCTTTAACTTTCACTGGGAATTATGTGTACTTAAAAGAAGTTCTTAGTGATGTTCCTGTTACAAGTTTTTTATATTATCCTCTATCTGTTTAAAATCTATACAGCATAAATAATGTAAAATACTGTGAAGTGCAGTTATATCAGGTAAATATTATTTTACCACTTACAAACTATGTACTCTGTACGTGCTTCAAGCCACAAATGCTGGTTGAAAAAAAAAATTCATTTTATGTACTTTCAACCGCGAGTACCCTATAAGTTAAGTGCGTTTAATACAAATATTCATTACATCATGCGGTAGCTTTTTACTGCGTTTATAAAAAGTTTATATTTAATACTCTTTTAAAGGGAACTGTGAAATTTACTTTATTTTTATCTTTCGATATTTATCAGTTCCTAAAATATTACATGTAACAAATCAGTCACATAAGTTTAAAAAAGAAGTTCTTCTCCACTTCTTCTTTCTTTGCAAGGCAAAGAACGTGACAAATGAAAGAGACTATTTAAAAAAAAACTCACCTAAATTCTTGAGTTTCTTAACCTTCGCACATTCAAGCATAGTAACTTCGGCACCGGAGCACATTTTTCTGCAAAAAAGAGAAACAATATATTATAATTTTTCTCATGAATATTATAAGAGGGTGTATTGTTAAGTCCTGCTGCGTGAGATCAAACATTGCCAGATTCTCTTAAATTGTATTTTTATGTCTATATGTGTACCGAATTACAACTAAAACAGTTTTAACAATAGTTATGGTTGCATTGCAGCTAAATTGCGCCGGGAAATTGGCTAAACGCTCACATATTAATAAATAAATAAATAAATAAATAAACATTGATTTATATTTGGCGAAACGCTCACAGTTAATAAATAAAATAAATAAATAAATATTGATTTATATTTGGCTAAACATTCACATATTAATAAACAAAATAAATAAATAAATATTGATTTATATTTGGCTAAACGCTCACATATTAATAAATAAAATAAATAAATAAACATTGATTTATATTGTCAACTTCAGAAACGAGGCTTAATGACTACAACAACACATCATCACGCCAGTTCCCTGATGGGTCAGCGAGTACAGGGTTGCCACTTATCAGGATCTTAACACACCTCCCTTGCTTCTACATTCATAAGTCTCTTCATACAAACACTAGGATAAGTATGTTTTTTTTAAATAATATAATGAGCAGTGAGAGACACTTTCGTGACTAGCGATGCCCATAAACATCCGCACAGAAGCTATACAGATGCGTTGCCGTCCATCCTCCTCCCTCCTAAATGGGCCACCAGCACACACCGCACGAAACACGACATCACAGCTCTTAGTTTGTCACGTAAGCGACAGGTACCTCCGCGGTCTTGCCGGCCCAATTGGCCCGGCTGCATGCAAGCAAGCAGCGTGGCACTACCTCATACAAAAAGTATTTAATCTATGTCTGCACGGTACTCTACAAAGATCGTTACCCCACCCAGTAAAAGTTTCATTGACACTACAAGTTTTTAAACGCAGCCTCGAAATTAGGTTTGAAATTAGTCTAGCCAGCAAAACCTAATTACAACTAAACGATAATGAAAACCTAATTGCCCATTCATGTTTCCATGTCCATTACTCTAACGTGAAATTAGCCCCCATCGACGGATCTCTACCTTGTCGTGGTGAGGGGGCTTAGTAGCCGTGGCTTGGACAACCACGGTGAACCAAGAGGGATCCGGGGTGAGGACGCGTCGAGTGGGCTTCGCTAGGCCCGCTCTGGATGCGTCCATTGGACGCATGCCGTCCATGCCATGCCATGCCATGGACCAGCCAGTGCCGGAAGTCTTCCACCCGTCCCTCTGAATCAGCAGATGGCGGCGTGGATTCGGACGACCGGCGTGGTGTGCTCCGTTGGAGCATTGGGACCAGGGGTTAGGATGGGAACCTGACCCCATTGCACGATTCCATCGTAGAGAAAGGGACTGTTCAAAGGCAGCCGACAGTCCCTAAGGAGGAAGAGTCTGGCCTTCTCACCGAGGCCAGCCTGTCGCTGGAGGTGCCCTGTTGCTTTTAGATCCGGGGCCCTCCAATCATAGCGGCTGAAGGCACCCGCAGGGGTTTAGTCGGTAGGGGCGTACCAACCGCCGAGCCCGACACATGCCCGGTTTCAGAGCCACCCAGGCTCCCGGGTATCCCGGGTAAATCGAGTATTATATTGTTATTAAAATACGCGTCATTGCAATTATGGTATTAAGCTTAACCTCAAGGTTGTCGGGATCGAAATTAAATATTTTACGGCCGTATCATATGAGTGTACTTCCTCGGTCGTGCCGTCCCAATTCTTGAAAATGAAAATGAAATAAAATGAAAAAGTTTTTATCCAAAATAGAATTACAGGAGTTACTTGTTGAACGAAACGAACGAAAATTAAATTTACCACCGGTTCAACCCTAGCCCCGTCCTGAGAAGAACCGGCGAAACAAATTCGGTTGTAATATAGCATGACACTACCTCTTTAAAACTATTCTACGTCCTTTTAGGTTTTTAATGAATTTCCGTCTCCTCTTTACAATAATCTGTCTTTAATTTGTTTGGAACATTCACAAAATAGTAAAAATACTGCCACGCTGAACCTATATAACGCAGTTAAAAATTCTCCTTTTCACCACAGAGTAAATAAACTTCACGCCCTAACAATTACGTAGAGTAAATAACATGCGGAGTCATTTCTCGGCGCCGGCCACTGTATGTTGACCCCCGCTAATTACAAACGCAGACTGCAAACAGTAATAGATGTTGATGTAATTACGTCTTGTGCATTAAAATATATGTTTCTTGCAGTCTTCTTACAATTTTGTTTAAACAAGAAAAATTATAGAGGATTCTTTATTTTTTCTTAATTGGTAGATACTTTAGCTTATTCAATGTATTTCTTTTTTATTGAATTTATGATGAGGTCTTTTAGAAGAGTGAGGGTAGATACAAAAAAATGTCTACTAATATGAAACAATGTAAAACTGTGTTATATAATATGTAATTCATGCTAAGTACTACACAATAATCATATTTAAGTCCAGTTTAAAGTTCCATTATATTCCACTCTTTTCAGCCTGATACTAAAATAGTAATATGTTACTTGTTTTATTGTTACATTGTAAAGTATGTGCTTAGCAATGGCAGTGGTCTTAAGTCATTAAATTAAACCGTTGGACTAAAAAAAACTATACTAATTCGTTTAATATTTTACATGAAATCAGTTTAATTTGCATGAAACAATCATTACGACCAGACTGCGTCGTAATCAAGGAAGGGCATTTGTTTTGAGCTGTTACGTATTTATCTATGTGTTGACTAGCTGCGCTTTGCGGTATCACTCGCGTTAGTTTCGATCTAAAATAGATGTCAGCCGATTCTCAGACCTACTCGATATGAATGCGGAAATTTATGAAAATCGGTAGAACCTTATCGAAGAAGTATGGTAACTACTAACATTGTGACACGAGAGCTGTTTGTATAAGATTCTTTATTTTAGTAGCTGTGGTACCTACATCGGGCAGGGAAGAAAATGTCATCAGAATCCTGATAAAATATTACGCTGAAGGTAGAGTCTGTATATCGTTAACGTAATGTCCTCCCGTCCGATTTCGAAAAGGGCACCTCTGCTCAATATTGGAACGTATAAAGGTCGCTTTATTATAATATAAAATTCGTATATTTTTTTAGGGTAAAGGCCGGTTGGACCCTGTCTCAATAATTTCAATTTGATCGCAGTTTCGATATACTCTCTTACTCATAAAATGAAAGGAACGAAAAAACTATTTACTTTACATTTATTACTTTGTTTTTTATATGAAATTACTATGAGTTCCCATCAACGTACACGCTATACGTAGCTGGCTCTTGAACTTGCCTGTTTTTTTCTATAAAAACGTCTTGGACATGTTTGACGTTGATATAAACAAACTATCCCGGTTTTATTTCACTTAACGGTAACCTTTATAATAAATTTTGTGTTATAATAGATATTATGTTTTCCTTCATTAGTATTAATACGCATGCCAAAAATATTATATATATATTATCAGAGTTGGAATATTTCAAGTATATTATTTCATTGTGTTTTTTATCTTACTTAGAGAGCATCCTTTAATGATATGAGGTATTTGGTTGAGATTTTCAATTAGTGGTAAATTTAAATGTTTTTCTATCTCTTATCTAAATCCAAATCTAAGATATTATTTAATCGAAACTTAAGTTTAGGATGAGGATTCTCGATACGATACGATTTTGTCGATATTTTATAGACTTTAAATTCGATAAGATAAAAAAAATCATCCACATTGTGAATTAATTTTCAATTTCCACCCTTTCTTTTTATTTATTATTATCCTCTAACCCGATATGCGAACTCAAATTTCGTCCCGTGTAAAAATAATGATCTAATATAATCGACTTTGAAGCTTATCCGCTCAGTAATTTTCATGCCTGCGTTAAAACAACGATAAAAATAAATTGCTTTGTAAAAAAATTGTTCCATCCAAATAATTTGGAAAAGTAATTTGGTCCTAAAATGTACTCCAGTAACGTTTTTTTGTAATGGTTTTTTTATTAGTGCGTATGTACCGTTGATGAGGTTTTCATTGTAGCCAAATGAGAAAAATATCCCCTCGATCACATATTATATGCCACACTATCTATAAGAGCTACTTCCGTGCTGCATTGTTGCCAAAATGGGCTGGCACGACAGTATTTATCGTTTATAATATAACGCAGTAAAAGACAGTTGTTTCTTTTTTGAAAAGTAATTATTAAAATAATTATAAGTTATTTTAGATTGTATAGTATAACTGTATCAAATTTTAGTGTAATTCTTTGGCGAGAAACAAACACAACATACAATACATACAATTTTCACATTTATAACGGTAGTAGGATTTTTCAAATCTTACAAGTGTGTGTTATTGTAGATATTCTATCTGTAATAAAATCTTTATCTGGGATGTGATATTTGAAGAGGCCATGATTGAATAGAGGACAATTTTCAGCTATACATCAAATATCAAAGTGATTTCGGCACATTCGTTTCAGAGAACTGTATTTGCGACTTTAAAAAATAATACAAGATATAGGTATATCTTAAAGATATATAGGTATATTTTGTTATAATTGTAATATTATATATTATCAGTACGTTTTTCAACAGAATACGCAGTGTACTTAAATTAATCTCTTTTTGTAACTATTTTTATTCAGAAAATCTCGTTTTTACGGTCCCAAAGACCCATTCAACGATGGGTTTTTGGGACCCAACTCAATATGGGTTTTTGGATAAAAAATACCCTTATTTTACTTGTATGGGAGCTACTTCAAAAAAAATTCAAGTTTTTTCTTTTTTTCACGATTAATCTACATACCCTTACCCATACCAAATACCATACAGCTTTCTAGTTTTTTTTAGACTTATATACAAGGTCAGACAGACGGACATGAAGAAACTAAGGGTTCCTTTAACCCTAAAAACAACATTCCTGTACAAACAAAATGAACATTATCAAGTACAAACTGGTGGCAAATAGTTTGTGCAGACACTTTAATGTGGGAAAGTTGATAACGTCCCGGGAGCATTCTGATTTAATCGGAAGCTCTTGTAAATATTATTACAAACAATTTATAACTGTACTGATACTTATATGTATTATCTCTTTTTTATCGTCGTCGTAGTCGACCCGATAGTAGTTATCTTGCCATTATTGGAAATATGTTGTCATAGTAACGTGTAGTGTTAAAATACTTTCATCAAAATCCATCCAGTCGTTTTTGCGTGAAAGCCGCACAAGACACATAGAATCGTCGTATTCTACAGTTTTATTATATGTATAGAAAGGGACAACCGAGCAATCACAGACATTTTCATGACTACCGAATTACCGATGCCCGTGACATTCCCATAAAGGTTTTACAGATACGTTGCCCTCTTTCCTTCTTCCATCTCCATGGGCTATCGTCAACCGGCTATTTATAGACCGCACAAAACACGACAACACAGCTATCACTACGCCGGCATCGTATAAGCGTGAGGTACCTCCCAGGTCGTGCCGGCCCAATTCAGCCTAATTCTTCTGTAAGTTCGAAAAATTTGACATGCTACAAGTTATCCAAGTTGAATATGGATTTCGCCACACTCGAATATGCGTAGAAAATATGAGCCATACTGTAATATATTGAAAATGCAATTTTGACGACGATAACAATAAAGTTTAATGTAATGTGACGTGACAAAGCGAGAGAGTGCAGTCGAGCGAAAGAGATAGCGAGCAATAAACTGGTATTCATGACATACAATATGTTAAAATGCTACTTTAAAATTTCCCTTTCACAATGTTTATATTCCATTAGAAATGAATTGAAGGGTAAAGAGGGTTGGATGAAATAATACGGGAGGGATCCCCATAATATCTCTGTTTGGGCTGCGTATTAAATATTAATATCTAATATTTTATAAATACAATACAATAAATTGTAGCTGAGGCTTTACTTTGTACATCAAGTTAATTTAACGTAGGGTTTTGTAGCGAGTTTAAGAGAAACTCTTGACCTGAGTAAACTAGGTGGGTGTTTTCTTTGTAATAGGTTTAGTTGAGACGTAAAGCTCAGCCTTAAGTGACAGCTGTGCTGTCGCGTTCCGTGCGATGCTACCACGGGCTACGGTGGCCCACGTAGAAGGGATCTGTATAGCCTCTATGCGGATGTCTGTGGGCGTCGGTAGTCATGAAAATGGCTCCGACTGCTCGTTTGCTCGTTTCTACTATTTTAAAAAAATCATCTGTTGAAAAATGGCTTACGTAAAGTAGAAGAAATAAGCTCCGTACTAGAAAGAAGTAGTTTTTTAGTTTATTAAGAGGTAGTGGTACACTCCATTGTATCTGCACCTCTCGCTATCACCCGATACCGGAGTAGAGCGACAGCTGTATTGTCGTGTTTCTTGCGGTGTGGATGTATCCGGTACCAGACGAAGATTAGAGCAAGGGTGAAGATGTTGAGATATTTTATTTGTCCGCATTCATATTAACACAAAAATAATCTTCAACAAAAAATAAGAATTAATGTGTTTAATTAAAATGAACGAAAAAATTCCTTCACAAAATTAAGTGTTTAATGTGTACGTTGGTATTACAAAATAGATTAAACTCATATTGTTCATCCAATAGGGACTATTGTCGTAGAGCAGGCGGACAGGGAATCGGCGAAACTGACTCAATTTAGGTACCTTTGTCCTATAATGTAATAGCGGGGCCGATACTGCTGTTGTTTGCGTCCAGCTGGATGCACTTTATGGCCAATTACCTCAC
>LUGF01041992.1:106458-121653 GCA_001625245.1 Calycopis cecrops
AGGGGCTAATTAAATAATTAAACTACTCGGGGTTTTTTTAATAAACTAAAAATGTATTAGACACAGTTCTCTTCGTCGTATTTAATAACTAGGTATATAGTATAAAACAATGTCGCTGTGTGTAGGTATGTATGCTTAGATCTTTAAAATTATGCAACATATTTTGATAGGGTTTTTTTTAATCTATAGAGTGATTCAAGAGAAAGGTTTATATTATTTGTTGTAGATTTTGGACTTCAAAAATGTAGTTAAACATAATAACTCAATTTTTGAAGTTCGAAATCCACGCTATTCCGCGTGGATTTCGAACTGCATATGGAATACTTAGTATTAAACCGTTCAGATAAAAAATAAGACCAAATACCCATATTTGTTTTCCACGTAAGAGAAAGAGAGTCTCTATGGGTCTTTCAAATATTACGCAAATTAAAAAAAAACACGAGAAAGAGAGTCTCTATGGGTCTTTCAAATATTACGCAAATGGCATATACTAGTATAACCTATATTTTAAATCACTAGGATTTAAAATATCTTTTAAATCACTAGGATTTAAAATATCGGGATAAAAAATTGAAATATAATTCACGATCTAATTCTCATACCTACGCAATACACATGCTAATTGGTCGAGACGGATCTGAGAGCTCACACACACAAGACTTTTTATATACTTCACATGGTCCGGTCCATTCGCAATCAATGGCCACTTCGTTCCGTTTATATTTTCGGGCGTGCGCAATAAAATCAATACCGTGAACTTTCCACAAGTGCAGTGACCGACATCCGAATAGGGCCACACGGTGCATAAATTTTATAAATAAAACCCGCCGCACTATATCACGCGAGCTATTAAGCTGCCTCTCCGGACGTTTAATTTACATCCGACATATATCGCGATAGACAGCCCTAAACAATTGTGGAGCGAGAATGCGGACCGCTTGAAAAAAAATCCACTTTGAATGTGCATATTTTCCTACAATCCGCACCGGTATGAAGACAAAGGCTCGTGAAATTACAGTCTTGCTTTTAAATGCGAGCTGAATGTCCCCCCTCAAAGCTTTACGGTAACATGCCTCCTTTCCAGGGCTGTACCTACTTTCCCCTAATAAAACGCGTCGTTGATCTCGGTCCCTTTAGAAAATCATTTTGCAGCGGTTAATTGTGTTTGAAGTCGTAGTTTTTTTACTTACAGTTTTATTTTTAGGAAATATCTGGGCACCTTTGTACAGACTTCCTAGCTGAATGACCGTGGTTTTAGTCGGTTTAAGACAACCATCACCGTAGTGTAGTACCCCTGCTGCGAAGGCCGTTTCCACAAATATTATATTAACACTTATTGCATATTTTTATCACCAAAATTTTACAATTAGTTTATACATATGTATGTCGTTTTTCATATATACGATTTGTGTTTTTGATGACCCTATGGAGTAGAAGGAAAAGAGGCTCACGTATGCATTACTCTTGCGGATGTCTAAGGGTGTCTGTAATTATCAAGAGGAGCCGAGTCGGTCTGTACTATAAAATTAAAAATACAACATAAAAATAAATATTGCAGCCGATTAGGGTATCGCAACGGGGGCAAGTACGTCTCGCTTACATGATACCGACGGCATAAAGTGACAGTTGTGATTTCGAGTGTGTGAGTTTCCGGTGGCCCATGGAGGGAGGAAGAGGAAGGAGGACAACGCGTCTGTACCTATTATCTCTATACTGATGACTATGGCTGGTATAGTGGTATCGGTATCACTTAATCATTTGCCTATTAGTATTTATTGATTAAATCATCAATTTCGTTTTTATACCGTTTCAATATGTAATGTGTCGTTAGGTCACTTTTTTCGTGTGGCACGTACTTATCAAGCGAATTATCTTTCCGATTTGAATTAAGTGGTTATGGTTGTTTTGACATTATAGCATAGGATCGGCTGAAGATTGATTTAGGTCCGCTTCCACTGGCACCTTCAATTCGTCGACACCGACAACGGTCGCCGGCCGAGTCCCGCTATTCAATTCAAAATCCATAATTCCATATTTCTAACAATCAATGCAATAATGGGCCGTGGGTATGCAAGCCACGTTAGACTCGTACGTCGTTAATGTTTTGTGTTATTTACGCAACGATATTTCCGCGTGTGAATTCATATTCAAACATTGCACAAATTTTTAGATAATCCATCGCATTCCATAATTTTAAAGATGCAAAAGTATTTAATTTGAAATAATTTAAAATGGGATGGATTCTTAGTAAGAGGTGGTGCCACGCTGCATGCATGCACGTAGCCGAATTGGACCGGCACGACAGGGGAGCTGCCTCTACTGGGGAGGGCAACCACACTTGACCCTTTGATATGATCGCAGAGAGCCCAAGGGAAAAGCTAAATCTGTCTTGGCACCCGCAACGAATTTAATCAGTAGGAGGAGTAGGAAGTACCTAATTCCAATTTCCCTCCCTAATCAAAGCGGGAGACAGTTCAAGATCGCTTACACGAATGACGAAACTGGGTAAAGTGACAGCTGCGCTGTCGCTTTTCGTGCGGTGTGTAAGTAGCCTGTGGCCCAAGTAGTTGGGAGGAAGACGGAGGGAAACTAACATGTATAGTCTCTGTGCGGATGTCTATGGGAGTCAGTAGTCACGAAAATGGCACCGTCTGCTTGTTTCCATTAGGGGTTATACCAATGATATTAAAAGAGCCTCCTTTACCTTTTTAGGATACCTATATCATATACAGATGCGCTACGCTTCTTTCTCCTCCCACCTCCATGAGTCATCGGCTACTTGCACACGCCTTGTTTATTCGGAGTATATGTATACTAAAATAATTGTTTAGCCTTCATATTGAGAAACGAGAGAAACGAACCTTTTTTTAGGGGTTGTACCAATGATATTATAAAAAAGAGCCTCTTTTATATATTATCTTACATACTATCATTGGGATATACTATTTAAAAAAAATCGAAAATCACTATTAGAATTTCAAATTCAAATATTTCTACTGGAACATGACTGAAATTTCAGATTTAATTACTGTGTATTGGATACACATATAATTAAATCCGAAATCTCTAGTTACGCAGTTATAATATATTACGCACCGAGGGCAGAAATATAATAATAAATAATAATAAAAATATAATATAAGCCACATATAGGGTTGCCAACATTTCTTCGGAGAAATATAGTAATTTTCAAAATATACATTAAAAATATAGTATATTAATATATAGTAATACTGAAATCAAATATAATACTCAGAGGGCCATATATGTACTAGGTTTTAGAATGCATAGGCGGGCCAGGTTCAACTAAAAATTTTTTTTGCGTAGGTACATATTTTTTCAACAGTATATAGTACACAGACCTGAAATATAGTACAATAGGTACTATATCCTAACAAAAACTTCCTTGTAAAAAAACCAAGTCTTGCAGCTCATTTTTTCTACCATAAAAAGTTGTGAGATCCATGTCCAAGTCGTTTAATTTATTTAGTCCCTACTTAAATACCCTTCTGTCTTAAGTTATTATAAATATTAAAAATCCTTTACATTTTAAATAAATAGATCGACTTCGTCAAAATTTATTTGGCATATACAAATTCATGCCTTGGACTGCATGTGATGTATAATGCTGCATCAAATTTCGAAGGAATAGCATATTAATATTTTTAAGTTTATACAGTAGGTACTTGTGTTTGATATTGTTCCGATTAATTTCGCTGGCTTTATGAAGATATTGAATTTTTATCTTGTTTCGGCCTTTTTAAGTTGATTTTCTATTGAGCTATTATATTTTTTACGTAGGCAGGTTTTTTGTTTTTTTTTTAATTATCTGACTGTTATAAAGAGTAAAGATTTTTCCTATGATAGAAAGAAAGCTCATATTACATCTTTATATACAGTATAGGGATCGTGGAATAAACAAGAGGCAGCACTTTCGCCCAATGTGGGGCGTCCAAATGTTAATTTTAGGCATTAACACTTACAAAGAATAACAGTGTCTTATTGACATTTAATATTGAAATTATATTTTCGTCGATTTTCGTATTGTATTTTAGTGTTTACTAATTATCGCCAAACGTAAATATGCCATTTAAAAGTGTGTACCTATTGCGATCATCCGTTGCCATGTCATTGTCGAGACTCGATCCCTATATTTTGTAATTAACTCAAACGTCAAATGGAAATATTATTTAAGTTTGTACACAAAGTTCACATTTCAGCCACCAGTTGGCGTGGCAGTTTAGAAACTTTTTCCCCATACCGAATAAGTTATAAAAAGATATACGAACTCCACGGAGATTTCAGACGTTTATGTTGCTTAAATCATTTCAATGGCGACACACTCGACACGCGAAGTACTTAAAAAGTCAAACGCAGAGTCACGTGTATTTCGTACCGGACCCGTGGAAATATTAAAAATGCAGCGTCTGAATGTCGCCATCTTTACATTTTGTAGGACGCGCAGACAGAACCAGCGGGGCTCTCCAAATACAAACACGAGTCGTAATCTCCCCCTTTGAAACTGAAGAATACTCGTAAAAGGTGTAACGGAAACGCGTAAGACTTTGTACTTCGGTGTTGGATTACTTCTGGCACTAATTAAAAGCTCGGCTGTTTGTTTGGAGTTTTCACAAACCCCTCTACAAGTTACAAAAGAATAGTTTGAATTTTCAGCCATATTGGTACAAAATAAACTTATTGGTAGTTTTTTGTGATACACAAAACTAGATTTTTGTTTTGGGGGCTTGAGAATTTGAAAAATGGGTTTAAATAACGTTGAAAACCATATCAAACTTCATTGTATTTTTTGTGTGTATATCCGTATGTTGGTATGTATTCTTGTATGTTACTGTCGTATCGCATAAATCGCCGTATTAGATTACGGCTGGCCGCTTCTAAAAATTGGCCCGTTTTGTATTACGGTGGGTCAAATATTACGGTTGCAGCACACTTATCAACTCAAAAACGGATCGTAACAGTATCACCTCGAGCCGGTCAGTATTCTTTGTATGAAACTTCATACTGCAACGCACACTAATAGGAAACGTAACGTAATCGTATCGTCTTCGCTTTTCTAGGCGAGTGTGCGGCGACCATTAGCCGGATTTTCAGTGCGAGACGTTCTGCAATATGACAACTCACATTTGACCTTATTGTACTTTTTCCACATTATAGGGTGACTAAGTAGTTATAAAAGAAATGATTAAATGAAAACTAATTTTACTGCAGGATTATTTTTCTTTAAGATCAAACGCCTACAAAGTTACTTCTATATTTACGTCACGGATGTCCGCCCGCTCACTTTGCACGCTCGCTAAATTTATGGTCAGTCCAACATGATCTAATCTAATGGTAGCATTAATACGTAACTATCTGGAATAAAATTTCATCCTAATCCTAATTTTTGCTCCAATTTTATTGTGCACGGTTCCACTGATTACTAGAGTCCATAGTTACATTACCGATTTGTGACTATAAACGGTTAAAAAGGCTAGTTATTGCCCGCTCTAATTCATTACGGCTAGTAATATTGTGCGTATCTATCTATAGGGCCGAACCCCAAAAAAACCCCAAATTTTGCCGCAATAAAAATGGACTCTGAATTTGATTACGGATATCTGTAATATAATATAGCAGTTATTATATTTAAATTATTATTATACTATTATATTATATTATGACGCATTTCAATATAGAAGCTAGCTTGTAAGAGGTAGTGCCTTGCATGTGGCATGACACTACCTATGCAGCCCGATTGGGCCCGCACGACCGGGGAGGTACCTCTCGCTCACACGAGACCGGCGTAAAGTGACAGCTTTGCTGTCGCGTTTTGTTTCGGTGTGCGAGTTTCCGGTGGCTCGGGAATGGGAGGTGAAAGCAGGGCAGCGCATCTGCATAGCATCAGGCATTGGTAGTCATCCAAAGGCTCTGAATGCTCGTTTGCTCCCCTATACTATAAAAAAAAGAAGGGGTAGTTATATCTAACTTGACAACATGAGTGACGTTAGATATATTGAAATATATTTTATCAATCGAGTTTGTTTAGATATTTGATTTTAGGTAATAAAAGTTAGGCTTCTTTGATTAATGTTACGATTGTTATTGAAAGTTAGAAACATAATATAATATAATACATATTATGTATTTCACATATTGTATAATATGTCTAAGCTTCCATAACATTTATTTCCTCTTTTATCCTAATAATTTCTTTTCCTCCTTACAAGATGGCGGATAAAATGGCAGGTAGTGATATAATATTAACGAACACGTATTGTTTTTGACGTTTGCTCTCTGCAGGAGCGTCACGTACCCGCTCCGGGTCCTCCACACCCCTGTACATGTGAATATCAAATTCAATCAACTTTCACAAATTTCATTATATCTCGAACATCTGTAGAATTCGAAGTGATATTGATAATGATTACATCGAACTCTTTAACATTAAATAAAAGTAACATTGTTTCCATCAAGTTTCTTGTTTTGTCGCGGCGATGGGGCTTCGGATCTCAATATGAAATCAGACATCTTGGCTGATGCTAATTGTACAGAGGATACTATTCTTTACAATCCTATTGTAGGACAGGGGACAAAAGATCAGGAGTAGAAGGTGCTTTCGCACAAAACACAAGAGACAACATATACCCTAAATAACCTCTGCTTTATGGATGTAATGACTTATTAGCTTATCCGAGGGATAATAATGCCTCTAACCGATACCACCTAACTTGACTTACTTGACTTATATTCCTAAATCCCCGAGTTGGGGCAGAGGGCGTCCACAGTGACTCTCCAGGTCGGTCGGTCTTGAGCGTCGCGTTTGATTTCACTCCAAGTCTTGCCAATCTTCTTCGCCTTGTCAAGAACTGAGCGTCGCCAGGTTTGCTTGGGACGACCACGTTTCCTGTTCCCTTGGGGATTCCAGTTCATAGCCTGTTTAGGCAAATGGTCGGGACCCCGCCGGAGGGTGTGGCCAATCCAGTTCCACTTGCGACGCTTAATTTGCTGGTCGATCGGTGTTTCTCGACAGAGTTCTCGCAAGTTGACATTGGAGATTTTCTCGGGCCAGTGGGTGCCAAGAATTTGACGAAGACAGCGGTTGATGACGACTTGGAGCTGATGCGAGATGGCCTTGGTCACCTTCCACGTTTCACACCCGTACAGCAGCACAGTCTTCACGTTGGTCCCAAATATTCTGAGCTTAACTCTTCGGGTCAACTTACGTGACTGCCATACGGGACGTAACTGCGCGAAAGTTGCTCGGGCCTTGGCAATCCGTGAAGTGATGTCATCTTCCGTTCCTCCTGTTTCTGACACGACACTACCGAGATAAGTGAATTTGTGGACCCGCTCTACAACATCAGTGCCAATTAGTAGCGGTGTTGAGTCTTTCACTCCAGATCGCATCTCTTGAGTCTTCCGGGTGTTAATTTTAAGCCCAATTTTAGACGCCTCTAGTCTTAGATCACCTAGCTTCGACTGCATGTCAGCACGCGTGTGGCTGAGTAGACATAGGTCATCGGCATAGTCCAGGTCCTCCAGGGCATTACTAATTCCCCATTCAATTCCTCGGCGTCGTTGTCACTTACATGGCGCATGACACCGTCTAATGCTATCAAAAAGAGAAGGGGTGAGAGTAAACAACCCTGCCTGACACCGGCATGTACGGCTATTTCTTCCGAGATGAGGCCATCATGTGTGACTTTACAAGAGTAGTTCTTGTAGATGGCTTGAAGCAGGCGTACAACTTTCGGAGGGACACCAATGAGGGTAAGCGAGACCAAAGGCTGGACCATTTTAGCGTATCAAAGGCTTTTTCGAAATCTACAAAGGTTAGGTATAGTTCCCTTTGCCATTCTGATGCTTGTTCGAGTATGATACGGAGGGCACTGATCTGGTCTATGCACGAGCGGTTAGGACGAAAGCCCGCCTGTTCGTTGCACAGGAGTGATTCGACGGTTCTCGATATTCTGTCCAATATGATCTAACAGAAGATCCTTGACGGTATCGAAAGCAAGGTGATGCCTCTCCAATTGGCGCATTGACTTAGGTCCCCCTTTTTGGGCACTGTTATCAGGAGCCCTTTACTCCAGTCTTCAGGTAGCTCTTCGGTATTCCAAATCTTCTCGATCAGAGGCGTCATACTCCCTACAGCGGTGGATAGGTCAGCTTTGAGCATTTCCGCAGATATAAGGTCGAGTCCTGGCGCTTTTCCAGTCTTCAAAGAAAGGATCGCTTTAGCAACTTCTTCATGTTTAGGTGGTTCGGTGTCGATGTCAAGAAGCTGTGAAGGTGAGGTATCATACGGTGTAGCGGCTGGTATCGTAGACTCTGGGTTTCGGAAGACCTCTACAAAGTGTTCACGCCAGCGTTGCAGCTGCCCTTCGGATGTCACAATAATCTGCCCTTCTTTGGACATAAGAGGCTTCTTCTTAAAGCTTCTATTACCAGCCAAGGTCTTCGTTGTATTATACAACTCTCTCAAATTGCCAGTCTTAGCGGCGAGTTGAGCCTGTTCAGCAATACCGTCAGTCCACATTTTTCTATCTTTGCGCGTGCTGCGATAGATTTTCCTGCGGACCTGTCGATACTGCAGTCTGAGGTTGGCGCTTTGTAATTCATCGTTTGTTTCTAGAAGCTTTAAGTGCAGCTCTCTTCTATTAGCAATGAGGTCCCAGGTGTTTTGTGAAATCCAGTCGTCGCGCTTACGAGGCTTATGTCCCAATACGATGGAGCTGGCCTCTGTGTAGACCACTTTGATGCGATTCCACTCCTCGTCTACAGTTGAATCGGGTACCTCGAGTCTGGAGAAACGGTTACGGAGCTCAAGTCTGAAAGTATCACGGGTGGTTGGATCTTGCAGTTTATACACATCAAATCGTCTCCCAATTCTCCCAGACTTATCCACAGGACGTGCAACCGCGACTTTCAGGCGTAGCTCAGCGACAACCAGGTGATGGTCGCTTTCAATATCAGCGCCTCTGCGGTTTCGCACATCGAGCAGCGAGGAACGCCATTTTGCACTGATGGCTAGGTGGTCAATTTGGTTTTTGGTGATACCATCAGGTGAGGTCCAAGTATATTTATGCTGTTCTCGGTGTATAAATAGAGTTCCACCGATAATAAGGTTCTTATTTTGACAGAACTCCATAAAGCGTTCTCCATTCTCATTGCACACTCCAAGCCCTTGTGTGCCCATGCATCGCTCGCGATTGACGTTTGCAACTCCCAACTTTTGCGTTCAGGTCACCCATGACGATCACAATATCCTGTCTCTTGATGTTCTTGAGGGTGGCATTGAGCGAGTCGTAAAAGTCGTCCTTGGTTTCTTCTGAAGCAGCGTTGGTTGGGGCGTAGCACTGCACGATGGAGATTTTTCGAGCTTTGGAGTAGAATCGGGCGCACATTATTCGGTCTGAGATCGGTTTCCAGTCCAGTAGGCTACTCTTTGCTGAGTTTGAAAGAAGGAGTCCCACGCCGTGTTCACGCACTTCCTCTTCTGTTTCCTTGCCGGAGTACAGCAAAGTCAGTCCTCTGGACGTTCTCAGTTCACCGAAGCCATTTCTTCGCACTTCGCTTAGACCGAGGATTTGCAGGTTGTATATAAGCATTTCAGCTTCTGCTTGGGCTAGTCGACTGTCATCACTGAGCGTGCGTACATTCCAAAAAGCAATTCGTGTCCGTTTTTTCATGCCAAAGGTCGTCGGTAAAGGATTGGTCCGGTTTGTCATTTCTGTTTCGGTTTCTTTAATCATGGGTTTTCGTGCAAGCAGGTGATTAACCCACTGTGCCTTAGACCGTCGGCGGGGCTGCCGCCTTGGAGCCTACGGCCAGGCTCAGTTTTGTTTCAGGTATCCTCCCTTAGTGATTATATTCTGTTTTGCGTCGCAGAATGTTCGCCTTTTGCCCTGCCTCCTCAGCTCAGCTGCGACTCCAAGGCAGTGAGCATGCGGTTGCGTGGTCGCAGCAATTCCCAGGGTGGACAGCGGGGACGTGGAGGCTAGGACTGGCCGGGGCTCTGCTTTGAACTCGGTGTTCCACTACGTAACACAGCAGATGGTTTTTATTGGCTTTTACGGGTATTGCTAATTTCACTACAATAGCGATTCCCACCAGTACCGAACCCCAACTTACCACCCCAAGACACCCCACCTAACTAGAGCTCTCGAAATTATTCATTCTAAGTTTATATTGAGGTAACTCACGCTTCAATTCAGATACATAGCAACAATAACGTCTACCTACTTCTGTCCCCGGATTAGAACAGATGATAAAACAATCCTCCTAAGTATTTGTTAGAACACGTACAAAAAGGACGTAAGAAAATTAAGAAGCATCTCTGTAGAAGTCTCATTTATTACGAAGCTCGGCAGACAGCTAAGAATGGAAACAAAGTAGATACAAATTGCCGACACACAAGTACGCAGCGCTGGGGGCGGGTCGCTATTGTACTTGTTGCCGTACAAATACCAGCCCCATATGTACAACATGAGGTATTATGTGCTATTTGTATATTTTCTTATGTTGGTAATTCTTTTTTAATGATGAAAACTCGTAAATACATAATAAGATGGGTCGAATACTAATGATAATACATGACATCATTTAAGTCCCAAACTAGTTATCATAATGGCAATCCTGTTATAAATCCTATGATATTATAAATGCGAAAGTTTATATGTTTGTGTTTGTATGTTACTCCTTCGCTTAATAACTGCTAAACCGATTTTCATGAAATTTGGCACACACATAGAGGGTAACTTGGATTAACACACATGATAGTTTTTATCCCGAAAAAATGTCCCTATGATATGCCATGGGATGACTTTCTATTTTCCACGGGATCGAAATTTACGCAGGTGAAACAGCTACAGCTAGTTCCTATTTAATGGGCCTGGTTTCACCCGCGTAACTTTCGATCCAGTGGAAATATTGGCATGATGTCTTACGGATCCATTCTTAGACTTACCAAATAAAATCATTGTTACACGAAAATCGTTCAAGCGGTTACGGACAGTAGTGACAAGGATATCACAAAATAAAAAGTTATTCTGTGCGGCTACGATGTGATATTGTAGAGCAAATTTTCTTGTTAATAAAGAGACAATACTACTTGGATACAATCTATATAGGTAAGTACTACTTGATCCTGCATATTATTCGACCAATCGTTCCTCACATATTCAGTTTATTGATAGGCAAGCATGAGCATTTAAATGTAGTTAATGAGTAATTTTTGAAGATAAAAATTTCTCATATACTACATACTAATACTACCACTACAAAGCAGGACTCAAATTCGATATATATATATATTCCTTTAGCTCGTGTATTTAGCTTTGATTTCATACAGATTTCCACACTAGAGACAGATGCTTGAATATAATATATGTTCGTAATGCGATTTTAAAATCGAGCGCCGATGTTTGTTCTGCTCTAGTGATTTATGGCTGCAAACGACGAGAGCAGGTCGTTGTTTTAAACTGAGTAATGTGAAATACTCACAGCAGGACGATTATTATTGCTGTGTTGCAGCTGACCGGCAAGACCAGGGAGGTACCTCTAGCGATACTATTTACCACAGCTCTCTGAGTCAAAAATCACAGTATCACAGATAAAGCTCATTAATTTTTGCACATTTAAAAAAAATATAAGTTTTGCTGTGGTTTTCTTTATAAAATAGATATATCTTAAATGTTTATCTTAGCAATTTCACATGAAAAGAGACTGTAAATATTTGCTGTATTTATTTTATCTTTACATTTAAAGCTAATGAAAAGCAAACCTTATTTGTTTCAATTTCCCAGCCCGGAACTTCTTATAGTTTTATTTCTCGCAGTTCAAGTTCTGTTATCAGCTTCAAAGAAAAGTCCAGGAACTTCCAATTTAAATTTAAAGAGTTACTTACATTCAGCTGCTTCTAGCTGGTAATATTAGAAACATCAAAAGCGGTAAAGTTTTTATTTACGTTGGTCATAAGACATCCTATTATTTTACTTCTCATTTTTGTTATGGTATGTAATATAATGTTCTCTTAGTCGAATTTTGGCTACAGCAATCTATATTGGTTTATACAGAGAGATATATCTATAGAGAGACTGACCAACTGCACATGACTGCGCACAAACACTGGTGCACTTTCGATTCATTCCCTTATTCACATGGAATGCTAGTGCCAAAGGACCGGGAAGAAATCGATGCTCGGGGTTCTAACACCGCGAACTTACCTAACACCGAGTGGTATTAGAAATAGAAAAAATCGTATAACACTTTTTTTACCCGGGACTTTGTCCTCAAGATATGTGCTTAAGAAAGACTGGAGGCAGTAGATCACGGGCAGTCCTTTTCTAATAATAATAATATCGTCTAAGCCAAACTTCGAAAACGGCGGCCGTCACTGTTCTGAACCATATGGCTGCCATCTAGTTTCAATTGATGTAATCAATATTGTAATTCCGATGTGTGCCGAGTGGCCGTTCGGGCCCGGTGACGCGGTTCGTTCGCTTACTGGGCGGCTCGCGACGAGTGGAAAATTCCTTTTGCTTCGCGGACGCGTGAGTTGACATAAGAGTCGCCATATTGTTGTTGTTGGCATCGCTTGAGAGATTACGCTCTCGCCTTTGAATTACGCTATATCGGTCGCGTCTCGACTTTGTAATGTTAGACGCCTTTTGTTGCGATTAAGACTTGAGTTGTGATTCCTAATATAATTTACGTGTTGTTTTCCCTGTTAATATTATCGGGAGTATAAATTAATTGTTGGACTAATATTTGAACTTGTGTGTTTGTAAATGTGAATAAAAGACTATTGAGAACCCGCTTGACGAGGCTTGCCTAATAAGATTCATACTTCGGGCGGATTGCAGCTTCACGGAAAGCTAAGTATATCACACACACGCATACAATTTATGGCCATAGGTTTTATAGTTTAATGTGATATATCTTAAGCCGAACCATACAGCGTAATTGCACCAAGAGACACAAGGTAATTGCACCCAATTTTAAGTTAATATAGCTCCGCATGACCGCGGACAAAGTTCATTCTGACTTGTGCCCTGAGTATAATATTAACCTTCCACTGCGCCATAGTCCCAGGGGCAGAATTGAACAGTCACCATAGAGACGATTCAGAGGCTAGTACCTATACTATACCTAAATAGATTCGACTAGCAATGAACTTATCCGATTCCAGATTTATTTTCGTTCAAGAAAAAATCCCACCTCTTACCTAAGAAGGACAGGCGATTGTCGAGGTGCCCTGTTGTTTAATCATTTTACATTGTTAATAGGTAATGTGAGGGTCAGTCGTGCCGGCCTGAAACAACTGCAATCATATGGCACTACCTATTACTAAGTTTCGATAATCTATCGCAGCGAATTCCATTTACATTGCGTTCGTCTATGCATACGAGTCCAACAGCTGAAGTTTAAGTTTAGCAAGAGGTAGTGCCATGCTGCATGCTTGCATATAGTCGAAATGGGCCGGCACGATTGGGGAGGTACCTCTCGCTAACCAAAACGAGACCGGCGTTAAGTGACAGCTGTGCTGTCGCGTTTCGTGCGGTGTGAAAGTAGCCGGTGGCCCATAGAGGTGGGAGAAGAATGTGGATGTTATGAAAATGGCTCAGACTGCTCGTTTGCATCCCTTTACAATAAAAAAGTAAAAAAGGAAGAAAAAGATTAAATAATAAATATAATTTTGTAATTGTTGCGCTATGCTATATGCTAAAATCGTTAATTATTAAGGTAGGCCAATAATATCACTGACAAATGCCTGCCAAACCCCATGGAATCAATTTCACATCTGATTATTTTATAACAAGTACGATATGTAGGTCGATCTACATTTCAAATTGTATAATGATAATCTGGTGATTTTTAACTCATTCATTCGTTTCGAATTCAATTAAATTTCGTGCAAATTGATTCCGAGCAGATCAGAGCGTTCCCGGCCAAGTGTTTGACAAATAGTCTGCTCCAATTTATTCCCTCACATAATGAGATACGTTTCCCAACGAATACGGCGCGAATAAAACGTCCCTTTAATTTTCGTGTTACTGCGTAATTTAGCGATTCCAGCATAAGCCTTAATGTATCCCCGATAATGAATTGTGGAAATAATTAAATTGGAATTCGCGCCACAATTTGAATATCACAGAATAAGAACTTGAATAATTCTTTATTTGAACAGACAAAACGTTTCTTATTCTTTATTTAAATGTTTGAAGAACGAAAATTATAATGTACTACAGGATAAAGTTTTGTATTCTTATACTTTTATTGTGAAATGTAAGTTCTATAAGAATCTCGAATACTTTTAAGTCCAGAACACCGTAATATTTTTTATTAAAGATACAGACAATTTTTATCATGATTTTAGTTTCATTTCTAGTTATAACAAAGCATTTAAAACAATTACCTACTTGTTTTATAATAAGAAAAAAGTGTATTACAAACGTGTCTTCTCTGCGTGTGCGTTTTGTGTATGTGGGAGTGTGAGTGTTTTTCGGTGGATGTCATTTCATTTTTTCCATCTTTTAAATTTCAATGTAAATTTGTATGGTAAGCTTTTACGTCAAAACTACTCAACTGATCATAATGAATCTTCGTATACACATTCATAGCGGTATTAGGAAGCGAGAAAATTCGGGAGTAAAAGTTAGTGGTTGATAAAACATCTTTTCACCCGACTGTCGGAGTATTATATTTAAAATCTTTCCATAAAATCATATACCTAGTAATTTTTTTTTTGACCTACTCATCAATTGATAAAATTTTACAAGACAATTGATGCAGTAGGTAGGTACTATTTCTTATCCAATAATCTACTGGTTATAATAAGATATATATAACAGCAACATAGCCGCTAGCTGGGTATTAAACTCTAGTTCTCCGGCTGATGCTGCTCATGATAGCGACCTGGGTAAGTTTGGCCAGTCTTGTTTAGAGAAATAATTCGGATACCAAACGCTGCTTCTAATTTCATATCTGTTCACGGCCTCGGTATTGTAAATTCCATCTCCACCATCTCGGAGTCGGGAAATGTATAATCGAGCTGTGTACTTCTGTTTAGGAACTTTCTGTTTATAAAACCGCACTGTGTAATCATCTGGTCTGCGTTAGATACTATTAAACTTTATAGAACAATTATTTATGTTTACGCGAATGTAATAAAAGTGTTTTAACAGATTTTTC
>LUGF01041992.1:122773-134730 GCA_001625245.1 Calycopis cecrops
TTGTAAATTCCATCTCCACCATCTCGGAGTCGGGAAATGCATAATCGAGCTGTGCACAGGGAACTTATAAAACCGCACTGTATAACCCTGGTATAATCATCTGGTCTGCGTTAGATACTATTAAACTTTATAGAACAATTCTTTAAGTTTACGCGAATGTAATGAAAGTGTTTTAACAGATTTTATCTTTGTTTATTTAAGTATTTTACTATCGCGACTGGTCAGTAGCTGTGGACTGTGTCCACCCGTGACCATGGTTGTTGTAAAGCGTCCGAAACGTCGGGATTATAAAATCCTACTAATATTACACGTGTGAAAGTTTGTAAGTATGTTTGTTACTCTTTCACACAAAAACTACTGAAAGGATTTTCATGAAACTTTACAGTAATATAGCTTTCAAATCAGAATAACATAATAAGTTAAATTTTGAATCATTTTTGAGGTTCGAAATCCACGCGGGCTAAGACGCGGGCGGAAGCTAGTACTTAAATAATTTTAACCCGTTAGTTTTATTACAATCTTTATAGGCCTTGAATTTTAATAGAAATAACTAGCAATAATAATAGAAATAGGGCTTACGATCTAGATATTATATTGTTTGTGAGTATAGCTATTCGTTTATAACTGAGCCCCTGAATGATCGTTAGCCATATTTTCTAAATTTATTCAGGCATTGGTCGTCCCTTGTGGTTTCAGCGGCATAAAATATATTCATTTTTTTGGTATAAAAAGTAAAATTATGTTAATCCTTACGCAAATATTATGTACTCATTACAGTAGTTCTACTTTAACATAATTATGATATATTATAAATAATTAAATAAACTACGCAAATTAAAAATAAAATGTTCTCAAAGTTTTTCGCCTTATCACTATTAAATCATAAGTATATCTACAGTATAATTTCAGTATCGTAACATTATTTTATCTGATGATTTAAGGTTGCAAGTTCCAACTTTAGCCTACCAAGATACAAAGAAAACTATTAACGCAAAATTGTATATTATGATATTTTAAACATATCATCTTCGTCTATCTCATATCTAAATTGTGACAAAATAATTTCACCGATCAAAATAAAGTATATAAAACTTGATTCTTATCATATATTCTACTTCTTATGCAGATAAAAGTAATTTATCCAACATTCGATCTGAATATTTTGGAGGAAATGAAATTCCACAGCTGAGCGCGCCGAAAAAGAATTTCAGCAATGTTTGCAAGAATATATCTTTTAATTTATACTTATACTTTTTGTACCTACTTTAAATTGTGTAACCTTAACTTATGCGATACAAAAAAGGTAAAAAGTTTCTTGATAGAAATTTTCAGCTGGTTAAATTGATGTAATGAAATAATATATTATCTACTTAATATAGAATAAAAAATAAGAAATTCCTTGTTTCAGAAGAAGTTTCAACTAACTCGTTATAAAT
Organism: Calycopis cecrops; assembly: GCA_001625245.1. NCBI lineage: Eukaryota > Metazoa > Arthropoda > Insecta > Lepidoptera > Lycaenidae > Calycopis > Calycopis cecrops. Next base: position 124,210 of record LUGF01041992.1, read on the forward strand.
GCATTAAAAGTGAAAGTGTTAATTTACTTACTTTCATTCCTGATATGTCCGTCCCGTAAATCTTGATATCTGAAACAAGGACAAAAGATAGGTAAATGAATTTCTAGGTTCAATAATGGCTAGTTCTGTTTAAAAATACTGACTGGAGATTACTCCCTAAAACTTGGGATTCGTCCCTCAGACGTAAGCAATATAAGCGCGGTCAAGCGTAAAGCGTTACTAAGTATCAATGTATCACACAATTTTAAAACCTTTTTCTTTTTCAAAAAGTAAACTGTACTTAATGTAGATTTCAAATTAAAGATCATAAAAATGCATGATGTCCGGAAGCTCAAATTACTTTGAACCGATACTATGTGAGCAAGAGATATTTATTGACCTCGCTGCCTGATTATCTTACAATGCAACTTTGACACTACCTCGTGGAAAATACACATTCAATCACGAACTATATTATATAAATTGTATGTATAAATTACAAGCATTATAATATAATTGTAATAATAATAATAATAATAATAATAATAAATGTAATCAGATTTCAGAAACTATAGATCATATCACCGGAGGATGCAGTTTACTTGCTAATAAAGAATATACACATCGTCATGATAATGTCGCCAAATACATCCATCAGCAACTCGCACTTAAACATAAGCTGATAGATCAATATACTCCCTATTACAAATACAAACCAAGTAATGTATTGGAAAGTAACACAGCAAAACTTTACTGGAATCGTGACATCATAACAGATAAAACTATTCTCAGCAATAGACCGGACATAACGTTAACTTTGAAATCCACAAAGACTACATTCCTTATCGACATTTCCATTCCAAATACAAATAATTTAAAACAAAAATATACAGAAAAAGTTCAGAAATATATACCCTTAGCTGACGAAATTAAGCAAATGTGGCATCAAGATACTGTTAAAATCATACCAATTATACTTTCGTCCACCGCAGTAATACCAAAAACCCTTAAGGTCTCCCTAAAACTACTGGAACTTCATGAAAACACATACATACCAATTCAAAAATCTGTCGTCCTGGATACATGCGGTATAGTTCGTCGATTTTTAAACTCAACATCACTCACTCTTCAAAATGCTGAATCAACTACATAAACCTTAACATACACATTATATTATTTACTAAACTATACCATATTATATTAAATCCTATACACGCATATATATCATACACCGAACCATAAAAACCCTACCATACTAACTCAAGTGAACTAGGTACTTGGTATATTGGCCCGTACCTCTTTCCAAAAACCCGACAACAAGTCGAGATATAAATAGTATTTTAAAATAATAATAATAATAATCAATAATAACAGTGGACTGCAATAGGCTGGTGATGATGATGACGATGATGATTACATAATCGTGGATGCAGCTGAATTGGGCCGGCACGACCGGGAAGTTATTTATCGCTTACTCGTGACCGGCGTAAAGTGCAGCTGTGCTGTCGCGTTTCGCGCGGTGTGAAAGTAGCCGGTGCTCCACGGAGGTGAGAGGAGGAAGGAGGGCAGCGCATGTGTATAGCCTCTATGCGGATGTCTATTGACGTCGGTAGTCATGAAAATAGCTCCGAATGCTCGTTTGCCGCTCTATACCAGATAAAAAATTGTGAAACTTTTCGTCCTTATCTATAAAAGGTATATAAAACTATAGAAAGTCTATCTCAATATTATTTATGTAATTAGGTTGGAATAGGATTTATAAGCTTTCATAAGCTCCACGGAAAAGCGCAAGGCATTCGACGTTGACATACGACCACTATCTTAATCTAAGTGGTTTCCTACAAAGGTGCTTTTATTACATACCAGCAGCGCCTCGCAGTGTCACCTGCGTTTCACTAACTTGGCTACTATTAGTCGTAGCGTAATAGTATATACCTAGCCTATAGCCTACATCGGTTCATTCAAGGAAACTCTTCGCCTTTATAATATTAGTATACATATAATATGGCAAACGTTACGCCCACAAACTAGATGAGACGTGATACCATTTTACACCAGATTTTTATAAGCAAAAGATCATTCCCGTATTGGCGGCCAAAAACGACTGAAACACAGTAACTACCTTTTACATAAGTACAAACTTATCTAAAAGTTTCAATGTGGTATTTATAAAATTATAAAATACCGCGGTTTCACCCGCGTTTAATAAAATTATTATATAAATAAAAATGTGGATAGGTACTGTCTGAAATAAAAAGTTATTTATTTTATTTATTTATTTTTTAATTTCTAAGAAATCCATATAAACTTCAACACCCTATTTCACCCCCTTAGGAGTTGAATTTCTAAAAATCTTTTCTTAGCGGATGCTAACGTCATAACATCTACCTGCATACCATATAATTTTAGTCCGATCCGTCCAGTGGTTGTGCCTTGATAGGTCACTATGTATGTCAGACAGTCACCTTTGTGTTTTACTTATATATCTAGATGTACTGTGTACTGTACACAGGGCACATGGTACCGTAACTGAAAAATGTTAAAACAAATTGGATTCCGCGCTCCTACTTTCTTACGTCCCCGTAAGTGCATCTTGAGAACAAAGATTGTTCCATAACAATGTAGAAATAGTTATTTTACGACGCTAAAATACTATAACTATTGTGTTATGAGACTACTTTGAATTGTGGTATATTTGTTCCTATGCATTTCAGAAGTGTTGCTATGTTAAGATGTAGTGCAACTATACGATTGCATTATAATCCAGGCGAGAGTACGAGTGGATGAGGAGTAAAAAAGTGCAACATCTAAAATCTAAAGCAGGAGACAACTTGTTTTATCGAAAAAAACATAAAATAATACATCCAGCTGACGAGGATGACAAAATCAGCCAGCATATATTTAACTAATCTTTTTAATATTTATCGTATTAAAATAGGTTCAGAAAGTTATGATTTTTATGACAAAGGTAATAAATAATATGGCCTTTCTCAGAAATTGGTACATAGATGTATCTTAAATCTCCTTTGTGGTAAACTTAACTAACATTATCTCAGCGCAAACTTGAACAAGTATTAGAAATAAACTTGGTAAACGAAGTGCCATCAATGCGTCCTGGTTCCAGGAGTGTCTCCGAGCTGCACGACACAAGCACCAAGTCCGTTCGAGGATTCTCTAAACACAATACATTGTTAAGATCATAATGAAAGCGTGTGGACATGCACAAACGCTCTTATGCCTAGCTAATTAAGATACAGAATGGAATAACAAACTATGCTGCATCCCGACCTATAAAAAAGACTCCATTGTCCTAAGTGTCTTCAAAATGCAAGCCACCCTTTTAATTTCGTCAGAAAATTGTCTTGTTCCACCGCGTATGTAATTACAAAAGAGATCGTGACTTGATAGCACTTGTGGTTTCTACAATGGCGCACAAAATTAATGAATACAACGTTTGTTTTGCTATGCGAAAAAAAATATATTTATATAAATTTATGAAATATATTTTTCAATATATATTATCTTAGGGAATGGCAGTGGCAGTGGAAAATAAAAGCATAAATTTTCAGTAACCCAGTAGAAATTGCATAAATACGATAAATTTCAGTGTAATAAATTCGAACCAGTAATTAAAAAAACAGAACTAGTCATAATTGACTGACTGGCCTATCATTGAAAGTCCAAGGCACTTCTAGCAGACATAAAAGTTTAAAATTTAGAAAACTATTTCTTTAGTGTATAAGTTAAGGAAAAGTAAAATATTTTGTATTTTACACTCAGTTTTATAATTTACCGACTGCAAAAATATTTCTGTAGTCATACTATACATACGTAATAAATATTTAGCATTACAAAGTTTGCATTTGTAGCTAAGAATCAGTGTATACTGGAAGAATAGGTGTAGATAGGTACCTATATATACAGAGTGTAACGAGAAAGGGGAATGGGGCTGGAGAGGGTGAGTTTAGCCCATGCAAGTGAATTTGTCCGGTCAGCTGATCGATTTCTGTTCAAAGGAAGTAGTTTTTTAGGGTTCCGTACCCAAAGGGTAAAAACGGGACCCTATTACTAAGGCTCCGATATCCGTCCGTCCGTCCGTCTATCACCAGGCTGTATCTCATGAACTATGATAGTTAGACTGTTGAAATTTTCACAGATGGTATATTTCTGTTGCCGCTATAACAACAAATACTAAAAAATTAAATAATATGAATATTTAAGGGGGCCCTCATACAATAAACGTGATTTTTTTGCTCCCATACAGAAGATAAGCTCCCGTTTTCGTAGATAATGGTACGGAACGCTTCGTGCGCGAGTCCGACTCGCACTTGGCTGGTTTTTTTATTGACCTATGTCCGTAGGGGAAAGTTGTTCAGTTTCATGAGCTGAACACTTCCTTTACGGGTCGATAACCCCCTTGTGTTGCACTTTGCAAAGTAGATTTTTTAAGTAGAAGGAAAGAAAAATAAATAGGATTCTACAGAAAGACCTAAGATGCCATAAAAAATCTATCTTGTAAAAAACCCACGTCTCGTAATTATTACATAAATTAACCGAACTTGTGTAACATGGGTTTCATAATTTTTTACAGTAGGAAAAGTGAATTGGAGAGCGTTCAAGTATTACGTTACGCAATTTTTGAAGATTTTTGACCCCCCCTCCCCCATGTATCGCGCCGTTACGCTGTTGTGTAGAACCCCCATAAACGTTATGTAACACACAACTCAGCATATTTTTACTTAAATTTACCAAAAAAGGTCTCATTTATCCAAATTTTCCCAATTTGGAATATTATCTTTCTTTATTAAAAAAAAATGTTACGTAACACGTTGTTAGAAACCCCCCTTTCGCCCTTGTAACGTATCGTAACGTTTTACAAGACCCCCCTCCCCCTAAATTGCGTTACGTAATATTTGAACGCTCACCAATTCGCTTTTCCTACCGTAAAAAATTATGAGACCCATGTTATACAAATTCGGTTAATTTATTTAGTCCCTACTTAAGGGACTGTCCTAATTTATCACTTTCATTTATTATCATACCAATATTAAAAATATTTTACGTTTTAAATAAAATGAGCCAGAAGAGTTAGTTAGTTAGTTTTTTAAATAAATAGATTGATTTAATATTAGTACCAACAAAACATGGATTATTATTACCAACTCAAAAATATTTTTGTCAAGAATACGAAATGAAAATGAAAATGAAATGCACGAAACATAGCCTCATAGGCAAAAGGAACATAAACACTTCACGAATATATGAAGATAAATATATAAATTGTAAATAGTTTTGTAATCTGTGGAGCTCTCGTAAGCTGGAGATTTAAGATGGCGTATTGACAGTTGTGATGAATGAACATGTGGTGTTTGAGGATCTTCGAATAGCGAGCGCCAAATAATTGATATTGAAATGTTTTAGTGGAATAACTACTTATATGAAATGTATTTAGTAGTTTTATATTATTTTTCTTTACAATGCTCTCAAAAAAAAATAAAAAAAAACAATAAAGAATATTATAGGTATTGAATCTAATAATTTTTTTTAAGGGTTACAAACGCAATCAATGGCTTTTTGTGGCTACCATCATCACGACAACAGGTACATGGGCTGCCCACCTACGCACTTTAAATGGACCACAGAACAAGCGAGAGAGAGAGAGAGGTCCTCGATCGGTCAGCAGCAACACTAAAGTTAAACTCACAACATTAAACATTTTTAGATTTGCTATCCCTTGTCTGTTTCCTTTGAAACAGAGATATGTAGCGTATTGTAGCATTCTGTAGTATCTCGTAGCATAATGTAGAGCCCCGCAAATTACGTAGCACTACACAGCTGTGCCGCAGTTGGAGTTAGACAAGTTTGAATAAAACTTGATGAATGTTTTCAAATCAATCTTCACATTTATACTAACAGTACTCTCTTTGCCTGCCAGGTCTACTGGTCTGCCAGGATTATTATCTACACTGTCTGTCTTTACATATTCAGCTGTAATAGACATTACTTTACATGGTAACCAAGTCTCAATATATTAGGTTCTTACTCACTATAAAGTTGCCTACAGATTTGTTTGAATTGTATCGCTTATAGAGATAACGAGAGAGTAATATAAACACGTAGTCTAATTCCATCACCGCCATTTTAATCAGTCAACTCTGCGCGGCAACTTAGAACTTTTTGTTGCAAGTAAATCAATCAACATATAAGAACTCGCGAGGGGAGGGAAAATTAGAACTCAAGGGAGCTACAACTCTCTCAAACATTTTACAACAATATAAGTTGTTACTCTTAACACTGTAAATTAACACATTGATGTTAATAGACCATACATTTAGAAAGTAGTTACTTACACGGTGTGTGGAAAATCGAATCAATGAATTTTAAGATTGGCCATAATTATAAAGTCAACTATTCCCATTAAAGTACTGGTACTAACTAATCAATTACAATCAATGATGTGTTCAAAAAATCATTTTCTCTATCAATGTGAAGACCGATAAATCAAATTATCGAAAATAAATAAAATGTTGATATTTCGGTCACGCCCTAAGCTCTATATCGGAGCGGCCCCGCAATTACAGATCCATACAACCCCTCATTCACGTCACATGACAACCCTGCACATTGTACTCGATTTGACCTCTCCGTATTATCAAAATATATTTATTTTACTACGAGATTACAAATAATTTAATTCGTCTGTATTTCTTTATGTTTGTTGTATCTCAGAGTTCCTTTTTCTTAACAGGATGATATTTTTTAATTTGTTGTTGTCGTTTCCGTAAATCTGATGATGGCAACTTTGAGGAAATCAAAGGCAAATTGAGTAAGATAGTTAAGATCCGTATACGCTATTGTTGACACCAAATATATCTGGAAATATGTCGGCGAATATAACATAGTAACAGTAACAATAGTTACATGGGACGTCTCTATAGATTTTCTCTACATAGAAGATGTTTATTTTAGTAAAGTATATCTGAAACCGATCGCAGTTGACATTTATGTCAGTAACTGTCAACTCCGATTAGTTTTAGCGACACTAATAATATAAGTTTACACGCGCTAATCTTCAAAACTACGGAGGCGATTTGTGTTAAATATTTACATAGAGAAGGCGTGAGAGCACGCATAAGATCGGGATGGTTGGCGAAGTTTGAGAGAGGCCAGTGCACAGCAGTGGGACAACATAGGCTTTATAAAAAAAATAAAGATCCCAAGCAACAGAGGCAACATAGATATCTTGAAGTTGAACTCTTATCCTGATACCCTTGCATAATCAAAAGTTATTAACGCAGTCGAAAGTAAGTTCCAATATTTTTAATGTCAGTACACTCAAAACAAGGAGATAAATAGGTAGCATCTGGGCAATACCACGAAAGCAGAATACCGAGTATATAATACAGTACCATAATGTAATCTTCGTAATAGATGAAGGTGGGAGCGTCTAATTTATCACTCACCCGCATACATATTTATGGACAGGCACATTAGCAGCTGAGGAAAGAATATTACGTTATTTTCTGTAGATGATAATGCTTCTTCACGTTTCCCTTTGTATAGCAAAATGATGAAAATGGAATGAATAAGAGCATTTTGATTATATTTAGTGTAGTTATAATAACTATGGTTATTTATGTGTCTCAGGGAACAATACGACAACCTTTTACGAGTATTCACCTAAATAGTAGTTTTAGTAAAAGGTAGTGCCACTCTGTATGCATGCATGTAGTCGAATTGGGCCGGCACGACCGGGGGGATACTTCTCGCTTACACGAGGCTGGCGTAAAGTGACAGCTGTGCTGTCGCGTTTCGTGCGGTGTGTAAGTAAGTGTAGTGTAAGTAAGTGTCATGTCAGTGTAAGTGTAGTGTAAGTAAGTGCCATGTCAGTGTAGCGGTGGCCCATGGGGCCACCGCTACTTGGCAGGAGAAAGGAGAGCAGCGCATCTATACAACCTCTGTTCGGATGTCTATGGGCGTCGGTAGTCATGAAAATGAGTCTGTCTGCCCGTATGGGGGCACCCCTATACATAGTACCTATAAAAAAGCTACAGTTGGACAAGAAAGTGGAATAGGATAGTCCTGATCTTGTCCACAAGGGCTTCCTGATCTTTGCGATTAGACTTTACCGATAATAATGGTGGACAGAAGAGGAGCTGGATAACACCATACTGAATACCATGTAGTGTGGTACTACCTCTTACTGCTCAATAATAACAATGTTATTCAGAATATTAATTAAACAGTCCCAGTTGTTTTAAGCGTGCTCGAATTGATTTCCACGTCGAGCTCGGTGCTGATATTTATAATCTCACAAAGGCAGCGCGGCTCCAATCCACACACGGAACCTGGACTCGAGTGCTAAGCGCCTCGGAATGTTTACTTTCGTGTTCCGTAAAGTTGGAACTTTACAAACTTTGCTCTTCGTATATCTTCGCAGCGTGTCTACGAGTGTAATGTGGTGAGCTAGTTGTAGGTAGTGCCATGCTCCAGCCGTATTCGGCCGGCACGACCGCGGTACGCTTACATGATATCGCTTTAAAAATGATGGCTGTGCAATTTTATGTGGTTTGTCTATAACCGGTATCTCGTGGTTTGGGATTAATTTGTTGCTCACATAATATGCATAACTATTAGCCGTGCGGATATTTATGGGCAGCGTCTGCGAAACTGCTTGTTACTACCCGGTTACATTATCTCTGGACCTGGCGTTGATGACGTCATGTCGCATCGGCGCTCAACTACGGTGCGCGTACTGACGCAACAGGGTGAACGCGGGGCCGTGAACGGGGAACGGGGGCGGGGCGCACATTCCAGCCAGGTCCACACATAATGTGATCGAGTAGTACCTATGTTTAAGAAATTTTGTACATGTCAGGTCTAATAAGTTATAAAATTTCAAATCTTTTGTTCCGATATGTTCACGGCATCGAAACTTACGCGGATAAAACCAGGGAGCCCAGCTAGTAAGATATATATTTAAAACAATCAACGATACGCTAACATTCGCTACAAAAGTACGGTAATAATGGACGCCAATTAAAAAAACGTGCTCCCAACGATCAAGTGTGAATGTGACGTTTGGCGAAACGTTTGAAAATAAATGGGGCGCGGAGGGATTATGGAAATAGGTAAAGGGTTGTTATGTGAGTGCAACTTTTTTCACCTACATGTTGGAATACAGAGCACGTAAGTACGTCACGATTCCGAGGCACAGCTTTTTAGGTCAAACCGCCCAATTTGTTCTCGAGGCCAAAAAGTAGTGATGATATAAAGTGAGTGGGATGATGATTTCGTCCGGTTTGTAAAGGTCGTACAGGGAAATAATGTACCTTCAATGAAATGTATAAGTGCGTGTGTGCAACTCACACATGGTCGAAGTAAAGGAAAAGAAACCCAAGCAAGACATGTGCTACATTATTCAATCTGTGTAGTGTACATTAAATTTGCTTAGTATGTGTGCGTATAAATATTTGATAACAGTATGGATAGTAGCGCGATATTTCTTTTACTTATTTCTATATACCATACCTATTATAGAAAATGGCTGCCACTGCTCGTTTGCCCCCTATACCATCTTACTAATATTATAAATGTGAAAATTTGTATGTTTGTTTGTTTGTTACTTCTTCACCCAAAAACTGCTGAACCGATTATCATGAAATTTGGCGCACACATAGAGGGTAACTTGGATTAACATATAGAATAGTTTTTATTCCGAAATAATGTTCCTATGCGATGCCATGGGATGTTCTATTTTCCACAGGATCGAAATTTTCGCTGGTAAAAGCGCGCGGCGCAGCTAGTAAAAAATATATATGAAAAAATGAAAGTTTATTACAACGAAACTACTTAATCGGGGTATAATTTGTTTCTTCAACAATCCTGACGTTTCACTATAAACAAACGGTACAGTTGTATAAATTGATGGGTCGCCCACAAAACTGCCTCGTGCCTGTCTATTTCACTCAGCATTTTTTATAGTGTAAGAAGGGCAAGCGAAAACTCGAAGCCACTTTCATGAATACCGACGCCCATGGATATTCATATGATTATACAGATGCGTTTCCCACCTTTCACCTCTTGTCTCCATAGGCCACTACTGACACACCGGTGTGTCGTGTAAGCCACCGGCCCTGCCGGCCCAGTGCGGCTGCATGCGGCGTGGCACTACCTCTTTCCAAAATTCAGCTGCAACGCAATATACCCTACCTCTTACTGTAAACGTGGTTTTTCTTAACCGAAACGTGCAATAATATTTTAATTACTCTCCAAGCGCACCGTTAACGATTCGTGTTTATACTTGTAAATGTTCGGAGTTAAGCGCGCCGCATTATCGCGGGACCTCCATGCGCAGCGAACAACGAATTATAAAATGTTTTTCGATTTAAAACGTGTGAAATTGTTCCGGCTCACGGTTATTATCCTCCATGGTCGCTGCGGACACCGGGCGAAATTACCGATGGCTTTAATTGAAAGTATTGTCCTATAGCTTTTTATTTCATTGTAAATAAATTGTTCTCGTAGGACGTACTTCTCGCT
>LUGF01041992.1:153151-163567 GCA_001625245.1 Calycopis cecrops
ACAGCACAGCTGTCACTTCACGCCGGTCTCGTGTAAGCGAGAGGTACCTCCCCGGTCGTGCCGGCCCAATTCGGCTGCATGCAAGCATGCAGTGTGGCACTACCTCTTACAATTACAATAAACCGTTGACAGAATTTTTTATAACATAAGAAGGTTAACGAGCAATCGGAACCATATTCATCACTACCGACGCCCATAGACATCCGCATTGTGGTTATACAGATGCTTTGCACTCCATCCTCTTTCTCCCTACAGGCTACTTACACATGAAATGCAACAGCCCAGCTGTCACTTTACGCCGGTTTCGTTTAAGCGATGGCGGATATCCCCTGGCGTACTCGCCCAATTCGGCTGCATGCGCGCAGCGTAATTCCTCTTACTGTTGTTAGTTATTTTGAGATTTTAAATAAATAGTGATTACTATTTGAGGAGACTCTAATTATTCTGTGAACTATGAGTATTTGCTAAGAGTGTAAAGTATTTTGACCGTGCTTCTGAAAGTCAGTAGTATAGCTGCTCGGAATCGTCGTTTACCATGCACAAGGTAAACTAATGAAATAAATAAATAATGTCGTCCAAGCCGATTTCGGCTAAGGAGGCCGTCTATATAGACGTGCCATATGCGCAGGACATATTATAGTCCACAAGTTTGCGCTCAAAATCAAGTGCACTCTCTATTCCCACATTCTCATATTCCTATGGGACGGCAATCTGACACGACGGTGGAGAAACTAGACGCAGGACCGACGGCTTACCGACTCTTATTAGAAATTAAAACCAATTTTTGGCCCGACCCGGCATTCGAATCCGGGGTCTCACGTCTGTGGTTAAGCACGCTTACCACTAGACCACGAGCCAGACAATAATCATGGTGAACTACAATGACAGCCATTTCCAAACAGTACGACCATAAATTATTATGCTCACTTTTGAAAATTTTTACTTTCAACACTGATAGCTGCGTCAATCGATTGAAAAACAATTTCCAATAAAACGTAATATGACAACAATTTCACGAAAGCAAAAGCTTTTATTATATAACCAAAAATATTGTCATTTTGATACACCTTTTGTTCCTTTGTTCTTCCGAAAAATTCTCGTGTTCCGCCAAATTGGGTTACAGTGGAGTTTCATAAAAAACGTACGTAAATGTTTGCGAAAGCAATTACGATAATCAAGTAAAATACACGGGAGAATAATTACAAACTGCGCGAGCTGCAGATGCCAGCGTCACATGTCCGAATGTCTATTTTAAAGTACCTAAAGGAACTTCCGACTCTATCTTATTATTGCTACATTGGGATGTACAATGTATTATGTTTTTGTACATGTCTATTGTCTAGTCTACAATCCGAGCGCGTTAACATAGCACCTGGCTCAATTAATGAAGTTTATAGTACTGAGTGAAAAAAAATTATTTATTTATAAGTTTTTTATATATGTAAATCATCTTTTTTTTGTGTAAGGGCACAAAAAATCAGTTGTACTTATGACTACCTACACACATTTTTTTTTTTTTTTGTTTTCGCAGGGGAATGCATTTACGCACGATACCCGGGAGCCTGGGTGGCTCTGAAACCGGGCCTGTGTCGGGCTCGGCGTTTGGTACGCCCCTACCGACTACACCCATAGGCTACTGCATAATTGTTATGCAGTTGCGTTGCCCTCCTTTCTCCTCCTCTCCAATAGACCATCGACTACTCACGTACCGCACGAAACGCGACATATTCCGGTGTTAACATGTGAGCGTACATCCCGGGTCGAGCCGGCGTACCTCGATTGCAATACAGCATGGCACTACCTGCTACTAGACAATGTAATCTATTGTCAGTACTACTGACTACATTTTAAAATATTATGCTGGTTTTAATGTGCACTAATATGACCGATCTCTCTATCCGGAGCGGATGATTGTAGAAAAATGATCGTCATCAGTTGGTTATCGACTAAACCTAGTCTTCCTCACCATAATCTTCTCGGCCCAGGGGCATCTACCACTGTTCTGTGATTGTAAGTAGCCCTCTATTATTTGGATGAGCTTTATTCTTACCGTAATATCGGTTACATGAGAATAATATATCTATAGATCAAAATTGAAATAAATTTTAAAATTGCAAAAAAAGTTATATGATATTATAATTCAAGATATACTGCCTAGTAACGGATGATGAAAATGTGTTGTTGTAGTAGTTATAGTTGTATATTTAATAACTTATAAAACTAGACGAGGGAAAATACCCGTCGATTTCCGGACAACAAAACAAACAGAGAAACAATAGTGTCCATTTTTGCGGAAAATGACATGGGACGCCCGGGCCAAAATAATTTGTCATAAACTGCGCGTACAGTTGTCTAAATAAATATATATTTCTGAAATAAATAAAACAACAATCATTTTTGTTCGATACATAGATACGGGAATGTAATGATTGACGCAATTTATATCTGAAGAGTTGTTTGGTTTAACGCGCTAAACACAGAAATTACTGCTCCGATTTGAATAATTGTCAGTCAGTGTTAGGTAGCCCGATTCATCGAGGAATCCCTATCAAGCCCATTAGACATGTGAAACAGCGAGGCTCTGCTAGTCAGATATTTTCGTAACCACTCGTTACTGGTAAGTCAACTAGAATTCAATGAATATACATTTTTGTATGGTTGCAACGAATGGACATGAAATTTGAGAAGTAAGGAAAATAGGAGTTTAAAAGATTTCTTTTTGCATTATTTTAGTGGTAATAAAAGATAAACAAGAGACAAAAGATAAGCCACCCCATTAGCTCAAATTAAAGTTATCTACGATGGGACTGGATTTATTCAGTGAACTGTATTTGTTTTTAGTTTCGCGATAAAGTTTCCCAACTTTTTTATCTGGCCCAGCGAACAGAGACGAATGTTACAAGAATGCTTACAAGACATATTTAGACGAAACTGAAGCTCTGGAAATTTATTTTATACTAGCTTTATAACCAAGATCCAGAAGTAGATGCTATAGCATTGCAGTTAAAATCGAAAACTTCGCTTACAAAATACCGCCGAGATTGGCAATATCGCAAAACCTGCTGCTTTTGGAAGTCTCTAAAATAAGTCAAATCGCATTGAGTTTATATCAATACCTAATTAGGTAAAAATACTTAATTTGTTGACTAACGTAATCCCGAAATTGACACTTGTACTCCATTTCTAAGTATTTCACAAGTTTATACGAAGCTACATTAACATCTTATTAAAAACATTTCATACATTTTCCAAGTGAAATTCCGCATTAAAGTCCTTGCTGAGTAATTAAAAAGCAGCAAATTTGTAAGCGTACTTAATTGTTTTACAGAAGACAAAAACGCGTGCGATGTGTGCTTTGAAGGCTTTTGCAAAAATACGCGTGAAGGTTTGATTGAGTCGCACAAAGCGTTCAACCTTTGCCTGTTTACACTCCGTCTAGTTAAATCAACTAAAGAGCTTCCCTTTACAACGCTGTAAAGTATCTGAAAGAGACAATCTATGGCGTGGGATTTAAGCCAAAGTTACAAGGACTTATGCAAAAATACGTAAACGTATCTTCATGCAAAAAACGAGCTTAGCCCACCACTCATTCCCACCGCCGCGTTGCTACTCCTGTTTCACCAGGATTAAGTTGAAAGTGACCATACATCATCTTCATGCAAGTGAGAGGACGCTACTATAGTATCATGTAAGAAGTGAGAAGATTCATAGAGATAGATATTCGTGTATATCATATTATAACACTAATCGGAATATAACTAATATGTTAAGAGATAAATAGCTCACGTGACAATAATACGGGTTCTATCGCGGCTTATTTGTACTAGCACTACTATTAGAAGAAGGTATTCAATACTGTTGGATTTTACGCGGTTTATCTAAGTATTTTGCGTTCTCGACATTTATAAAGCTAGACATATTATGCATGGGCAAAAGTCGAACAAGATGACAGTTAGGTACATAAGTTCTTATTTTATGCAAATTCGGATAAACTTGAGAAATCATTGTTATTTTAATACGTTGAGATGGTCATGTCATAGTTAAGAGATAAAAAAATATTTATGTTTGCGTTTAAAAAGGGGTAAAGGAGCAGTTGCCATTTTCATGACCACCGATACTCATAGACATGCACAGGTCACAGCCTCCTTCCTCCTGCCACCTTCGTAGGCCAATAATCAATACGTGTTTTCGTTTTCAAAAGGGCACCTCAATCGGCTTTACATCCCTGTCTGTCAGGGAGACTGCAAACAATTAGCCGGTGCGCTCGGAAGTGGGGGCGACTCGATCAACATTGCCTTTAGCAAACTGACAGGGGATTTGAGTTTTATCTCCTCCTATTTCCTAATGTCCTTGTATCGCGAAAGTGGGTCACAGTGGATTATTTTTATCGTTTCACGTACGCACAAACTTGCGTGTACAGAATTTGCGGTATAAAATATCGTATTAAATGTTTTACAGCCACAATAAGAGACGAGACTGTCATAAAACATACGAATATAAAGAATAAAAAGATCTCCCAAGACTCTATCATCAGCAGCTCCGTGAAAAACGCGAAATACCCAACTTTTCAATTATAGCTCTTTGTTCACAATTTCATTAAGGTTCCAAAGTTGCAAATATGATAATTTATACATCATTCATTAATTTTAATAGTCTTTTATAGTCACGTTTCTTTTAAAACCTAATGGATCGGGTGTTTTGGTGGTGAATTAAAGAGTGAAATTTTGCAAGAACTAGATTTTCGTGAAAGCCATTGAACATATTTTAACTTATCCTCTCAGCCGTATGACTTCAACTGCTTAACATAGGGCTCCAAATGAATTGCCAGAGCAACCTATCAGAAGCAGCCTGCATCTAGCGGCCCTCGGTAACCCTTTTAAGGTCAATTGTTCGACAGTATATACGTTTATGATATCAGTTGATGATAGAATAAGATTTCTATACAATTTTCTACTATTTATTGATATAATTACGTATACGACCGGTCGTATATGTCAAACTGGCTGTGCCCCGCGGTTTCACCCGCGTTTAATTTCTAAGAAATCCATATAAATTTCAACACCCTATTTCACCCCTTTAGGGGTTGAATTTCTAAAAATCCTTTCTTAGCGGATGCTTACGTCGTAACATCTACCTGGATGCCAAATTTCAGCTTGATCCGTCCAGTGGTTTGGGCTGTGCGTTGATAGATGGCTATGCCACGTTTAAGTTTTATATATGTATAGATAGAAGATGTGACGTACGGCTCCGGTTGCTCGTTTGTCCTACTGAGCTATAAAAATGGCTTACAAATCCTTCTTCATCCTCACATCATGAACAAGGTACGAGTCTAGTAGCCATACGATATAATGAATACTTACTAAGCCCAAGTAAAATAATAACCGCCAGCATGATGGTGATCTGAAACAAATAAAATCATGGTTAATATTCAATTATTTATATTACTAAGAAAAAGACAAATACAATTGTCACATTATAAAAGAAAACAAAACACCGCAGACTATGTAGATATTCTATAAGTTGCATTGTAATCTGTATTTCTTATCTTTGCCCGGAGGACTGTCGTCAGTCCTGACGGTAGCAATGAGCCATCATGGGAGTAAAATGGATAAGGGATGATACAGATGGCGTGAGAAGAGGCCACAGTGGCCAGATATTGGCTGATACGTAAATAAATAAGTTAGTAATCTGCATTTCACATATTCCTTATCTATCAATTCATTTCATTTGTACCAACTCATTTATTTATATTTCCCTGGTGCACAGAAGCCGGACTTCACCTGGCTGCTCTCTCTACTTCTTGGCTTATTTAAGTCACTGCAATCTTGTACTGTGTCCCGCTTTGATTAGGGAGGGAAATTTGAATTACTTCCTACTCCTCCTACTTTGTTCTGATTAAATTCGTTGCGGGTTCCAAGACATATTTAGCTTTTCCCTCGGGCTCCCTGTGATCATATCAAAGGGTCAATTGTGGTTGCCGCTGTCGATCCTGGCGACACAGGAGTAGCAGCGGTAGCAACGAGTAGTGGGCCAAAGCCCATATAAATATTCCTTATTTATATACCTACGCTGTTTATATATACGAAATTATAGATAAATATAGGGCATCCCAAAAAACATAACTACAACCAGCTTGATAGAGATTTCAAAGACCTGACGTAGTCTTTTGATGTCATACGATTAGATAACATGAACATGCATTGATCCTTACGAGGCTTCCCAAGGGATCTTGAGGGCTCTCACAAACTCGCGTGTTTTCCGTTTTCCTTAGTTTATTGACATGGACGTGGTACTGCCTTAAAAGTGGAGACTTTGGCGTAAGCGTCAACTAAATGAAATTGAGGCTAAAGTTGGCATGGATTTTTTCTCATTTCTTATTTAGCACTATAAAACATTTGTATACACGATATACATTCTAATACTGTATAAAAATAAAAATAAAACTTTGTATATACTGAAAGAATACAAGAATATAAGCCGACAATTTGTAATTCCAAGAAGGAAGGTATTATGTTATACGGACCTACTTACTACTACCTTTAATTTTTTTTTTAATTTAATAATTTATATTTAACGTGAATAAATATGAGAAAATTTGCAAGATAAGAGAGCTAACGAGCATCGGGAGCCTTTTTCATGACTACCGACGCCCATAGACATCCGCATAGAGGCTATACAGATGCGCTGCCCTCCTTACTCCTGCTCCTTCCATGACCCATAATAGGCCTCTATTATAAACTAAAGAGGACCTCATCTTATTCCTTCCTATTATTATTATAGCTATACGTTAGTACATTTGCGTTACCCACGACGCCGTAGTCAATCCACTAATAAATCTAGTTATTCATAAATAATATAAACAGGTTAAACGGCACAAATCCAATTACTATAATTACTCCGCCACTTAACCCTTTTGCGTTCGCAGCGAGCGGTTAACGGCAAAACAGTACTCCGGTAGAATTAAAACTAGTTTGTTTAACTTTTTATCACTCTCAACCCCCGTGCTCTACAATGAAACATTCCAACAGACTCTACATTCTTTACGGAGCTGTACAAACAACGTGAGCTTTTAGAATAGCCGTTTTTACAATGTTTCCTTATTAGGGTTGCGTAATCAAATGGAATCCAATTAAAATAAATATAAAAAGTAATTAAATTCTAGTGTTGCGTTATATAAGACAAGCATGGAGAATCCGGCAAGGAATCTCAACTCTTGTTTAAATAATGCACGCGTAGTGTATGCAGTAGAGTATGGTTATGTACTACTACTATGTACTCTGCTATTACTGCGGTGGAATTAAAACTGGTTTGTTTAACTTTTTATTACCCTCCTTAACCCCCGTGCTCAACAACGAAACATCTCAGCAGACCGCATTTACAAAGCTGTAGAAACAACGTAAGCTTTTAATATATAAATTTTTACAATGTTTCCTTATTGAGTTGCGTAATCAAATGGAATCCAATTAAATTAAGGAAGATAAATGAAATTCTAGTATTGCGTTATACAGGATTGCGCTATTTCTATAGAAATTGAATCGGGAAAAGTATCTCTATTCTTATCTATAATGAACGCGTAGAGTATGGTTGTACTCTAACCAACTGTGCCCAAGTGGCCTGCTTGGGTAAAGAAAATACATACTATATATTTCTTGTGTGCGTGAGTGTGTCACTGAGTTCAGTGACCTCTTAAACGACTGGACCGATTTTGACGAACGGCGAACGTCTCACTTACGAAACGGCATTCCGACATTTATAATGTTGGAAGGCCATTTTGTATGTGAGAGTTTTTTTTATAGGATAAGGGGCAAACAAGCAGTTGGTAGTTGACTACCGCCGCCCATAGACATCTGCAAAACTCGAGGTTTTGCAGGCGCGTTGCCGAATCTAAAGGTTCTTGGCAAATCACCCCCGAAGATGCTGCCATCTTAACGTGGTGGTAGCTTGCGTGCTTCAGTGATCCCCAAGACTACGCCGGACAATGCTACCCATATGGAACAAGCTTAAGAGGACAGACTATGAGCAGCTCTACTGAGATGAGTGGCGACACATTGGTGGCGTACTTCTTTGGAGTACTGGAACCCCATTAGATGATTCCGACTTAGTAGCAGGATCTGTTCAGAGTAGGGAATGCAATACCGGGATACCGGGATCCCGCATGCCATGTGCGGGATTAATCCCATTCGTAAAATGAGCGGGATCCCGCGCGGGATTTGCGTCATTGCAGAGAAGAGAAAATCATATATTACGTAGCGTACGGTTGCTTTCTGCTGCTGGTCATATAGTTTGTAAGGTCAGGAGCCGTTTAGCAGATGAAACAATCAACACCTTAACGTTTTTAAGAAGTTATTTTCAAAATAATGTTAAGTTTTCTACTTTTGTCAATTTTAATTTAAAAAAATTCAGTTTTCTAACGTTCTCAATTGTAAATAAGTAAGTTATTTTTTAATAAATGATTATATAATTAAATTTGTTTAATTACGTACCGTCAGAAGTTATAAATTATGCATTAAGTTTTGTTCATATGATCCGGGACCCTCTATGCAAATGTTTATGGGCTCTAATTTTCATCGAAAGATTAGAACTTGCCCACCAAAAACCGAATATGAAAAAACCAACTAAGTGAGCTCGACAAGGGACAATTATTGGAAGTTGTGTTTGGTATTTCCATATCGTACGGTATTTCATACAGAATGTGTGCACACGATCTAGGTACAATTAACTTTAAAACTTGAGCGTCTAACTTTAAGAAAATGTATAACATCATTTACCTACCTCATATCTATGAGGACAAAAAGTACTAATTAGTTTTGAATTAAAATTGTAATTAACGGATATCGCCATATGTCGGCGAGGACTGGGACATCAATCACTCATTTCGATTTCGACCGGCGTCACTCGATGTGTCCGGTTAGTATCAAATATTCATTTTGTTTTGGCTTATGTTACGAGTTATTAATTACAAAGCAATTGTATTTTATCCGACTGCGTCATAATAAGAGTAAAATATTTAGAGCGTATCGATGTTGATTTTTATATTCCTTGCTCCTGCCTTCGACTCGTCTTGACAATGCTAGTCACACTGAGACTAATAAAATATTATGTAAAATATGTTTTAATCCGTCAGGCATTTATTATTTCGATTAATTAATTATTAAATCAAAGAGGATTACTAAGGTCACACTGATGAAGAACATCAGTAGAAGATATTTTCGAGCTTTTAAAATCTGCTTTATTACGAAAAAATTTTGATAATGTTACGAATTAGTGCAATAATATAACTTAAATTTGATGACCTTTGTAGCGGAACCCTTCCGAAAGGACTCAAAAAGCCATAATATATTCCGTGTAAGTCTGTGAAAGGCCCACGCGGGTGAAACCACGTGAGGTAGCTTGTTAATAAACAGACTCATGCAAACAAGCTCACCTTATTTCTGTAACAACGCTTCAGATGATCGCGACAAACTAATTAGCATTTAACAGCAAATAAGTAATTAAAAAACACTTTTAATTAAAATATATTACGGAGCGTCCCATTGTGCTTGTAGGAGCTGAATCCTTTTATATTTCTCTCAAAGAGTTCGATCAAGTAAAGTGGCTGAGATACAATGGCCTCTCAAACGTGCAGCTTCGAGTATCAGGCCTATTACAGGCCGTCTTATTTGAACAATGAACTAATTTATTTGTGAACTTTGTTCTCGCGATCTGGCCCTTATTATTATGAGCGATAAGGGCTATTCAAATATCCGGCGGAAATGAAAGGTGATTCGAGCAAATCCGATATAATATTCAAGTTGTATTTCAATAATAAATTGTCATTTTAAACAGCCTTCTCGCTAGCTTTTGTCCATGACTTCGTAGGTGTGTTGCTAATATTCCCTTTTATTTATGTGTGTTATAAGATGAAACCTTTTTTACCTAGACCTTAATCAATAAGACTGTGATAATCATCGACTTCCATTCAGTGTTTTTTTTCTGGCGGTATTCAACTATATTTGACCAGATACAATTTTTGAACACACAAATTCCTTAGTCAAACAGAAGTAGGTAAGTTACCACTTAATTTACAAGTTAATAAAAACTAGCTAAGTGCGAGTCGCACTGTCCTAATGAAGGTTTCGTACTAACGGACCTCCTGCTCTGCAATAAAAATATGTACGTCGACAAACTTATAAGACTAGCTTTTCCCGAGGCTTCGCTCGTGTTGAAGCCCTTCAATAAATATCAATGAACACTACATTCAAATAGAACTGCTATAGAATTATTGTAAAATACCCTATGTCATTTCTAATAGCTATTGGAATATGTGCACAAGGTTTCACGACGATGAGGCGTGAAAGGGTAACAAACAAACTCACATTCGCTTTTATAATATTTATTTTATTATTTTTTTTTCAGCCTTCAATTTTTTTTTTTTTT
>LUGF01041992.1:173767-191856 GCA_001625245.1 Calycopis cecrops
ACAGTGGAGAACGACTGTTTTATACCATAGTGATAAAATTCCCTTGATTTTTAAAAATTTTTAATAAAATAAGATAAGGAACATTGATTGAATCCACATACATGAATTTAAGCTGTAAGAGTGGATAAAGGATTTCAAGATCACACAGCTAAAACAATTGTTACCGTTATATTTGGCTACACACTTCACGAGCATGTGCCTTCCGGAGCCTATGCTTCCAGTTAACAGCAGAATCGGAACAAGGGGAGTCTGTAGAGACGATGACAAAGTATCTGCAATAGAAATGAGTTAAATTAAGCGCAATGAGGCTTCAATGTTTTTTTTAAATATATGAAACAAAGACAAAAAATATTTCCAATCTTAAATTGGTATTGCCAATTTTATTCATATTATTTAAACTTGACGATTCAATAGGTGGAGGTATTAAAATGAGGGGATAGGTGGTAATTAGTTTTGACATTGCATGCGCCCCTTTGTTACAATATTCTTTTTTTCAAGCATTTTGGGATGCCTGTGAAATTATTTAGCTTATTCATATTTAACAGCAAAACTTTTTGCAACAGTTAGTTTAGCGAGTTTTTTTGCCAGCCAAAAGGTTGCTATTGGTAATGGAAATTTACAAAGTAAAATACATACGAACTGGAAACTAGATGGATTAAATATCACCCTACAAACTCACATACAGTATGTATGTGAGTTTGTAGGGTGATAAGTCAAATCGATAAAAAAATGTTATACTCTCTACTAGGTACTACCGTCAGATAAATCTTTTTTTTTTATGGTATAGTAGGGCAAACGACCTGTCGGATTGTAAGTCTACCATTTTTATGACCTCCGCATAGAGACTATACTGATGCGCTGCCCTCCTTTCTCTTCTCACCTCCATGGGCCACCGGCTACTTACGCACCGCACGAAACGCGACAGCACAGCTATCACTTTACGCTGGTCGTGTGTAAGCGAGAGGTACCTCCCCGGTCATGCCGGCCCAATTCGGCTGCATGCTGTATGGCACTGACTCTTACTAAAATTATCAGCCCGAGATGCACTACTGGACACAATCCTACCCCAAAGAGCCACATCTCACAGGTCACGGTCACGGTCGCTTGTCTCCGACGAAACTTAACGAAGGCGGCACTTTACCGAGACCGTAATAAAAAACGTAGGTTGAAAACAATATAGTGACCGACCCCCCTAATGAGCTATACTAAACGAGAAACAAATTTGGTTAGATTTTAAGAAGGCTCCAGTAAAAGAAGGCAGTATACATATTACCTAGATAGTACACATTTTTTGTTTTTTTTTTATGGTATAGGAGGGCCCACAAACATCCGCATAGAGGCTATACAGATGCGCTGCTCTCATTTCTCCTCCCACATCCATGGGCCACCGGCTACTTACACACCGCTAGTTATCGATAGTTTTTTTTTTAAGTCTTTATTTAAAGAGCTTAATCTATCAAGATTATGTCGCTCTGGTAGGTACATAAATAATTAGTTTACAACTATAAAGAAAAACTACTTACTAACTAAACAATCGATGACTGATCTGAGGGTAAATTTATCTGATAAAGTTTAATTATCAATTTGGATTCCTCTGAGAGAGGTTGAAACAAAACAATATTGCAATCAGTATCGATAGTTAGTTAGTAGTATATACATCGATAGTTACGAATACGCATTCACTTGCACCTCTAAGCCATAAACTAGCTTCAAACTTAAATAGCTTTATGACTCCTTTATACACTAAACGTTTTTTTCCCACCTAAACAGGTTCATGACTTCTTTACGCAACAAACGTAGTTACAAGCCAACTCGCGACTCAGTTACAAGTGGTTTTTGTTCAACGAATTCCCACAGCGTAAAATACGAGCCGTTGGAACGTAAACAGCCGATGTTGGCGGGAGATAATGAGATTTATGCTTAGCAGCCTCGGGCCAATATCGTAGGCGACATTTCAAATTTACGACAGCAGCGTCCGCACACTGGACCACGCATCCATCACTATTTATTACGTCGTTCCATACCTGGCAGTCCTCGCACATACTACTTCTTCCAAAATCGATTACCGGAGTACAATTTATTGGGTAATATAGTGTATTTATGGTCCACCTAGCACTTTGCTTTTCAATAGCGTTCGCTAAAAATTATTGAGCAAACATCGCCATATTTTAGAATAGATGCGCGATGGGTAAAAATATATTTGTAGTGTACCACTAAATGTTTTTTTATTTAGCATTGTGAAGATATCAACAGTGAGACAACCCTCACACTATGGGTGTATGGGTAGACCATGTCTACAACGGGGTGTGTTCCGAAGTTCAGTTTACCAGCTGTGGAATACGACTTTCGAACATCACAGCAGAAGTGTAAGTTACCACCTTAATGTCCGTCAGTACATGTCGATGCCATCTCCTAGCTATGTGTATAAGGCGCAATTTATTACCATCATCTTCCGCCGTCGGTATTTTCGAACCGAAACCATCTGGAATTTTTCAAGAAAATAGCCCTACCCTTATCACAAAGGCAGGAAGAGTTCCAGCAAAACCTCTGGTTATGCGAATGTCTATAGGCGATGGTGGCGTCTACGATGTTCTGGATAAGAGGCAAATGATAAGAGGCAGATATACCTATGTTTCCTTTTATGCTATGTAAAGAGACTCATTGTATGAAAAAAATGTGTAGGAAAATCGTAAAAATACTGAACTCTTAATTACGACATAAATACTTATTTATTAACAACTAGCTGCGCCCCGGGGTTTCACCCGCGTAAATTTCGATCCCGTGGAAAATTATCCCAAGGCATCCCATAAAAATTATCCTGTGTTAATCCAAGTTATACTCTGTGTGTGGTAAATTTCATGAAAATCGATTCCGCAGTTTTTGCGTGAAGGAGTAACAGACAAACATACAAACTTTCGCATTTATAATATTAATAGGATTAACTTCTACTTCAAGCCTGTGTCACTAGATGTGTAGTTTATTTGCGAGTCATGTTTCTAATGGGCTAGCGGGAACAATAACAGAAACCTGTGCAACCCCTAAGTATAGAGAGTTCGTGCCGCGGATCTGACAGTTGATTTTGAGACCATGAATCCAGCACCAATTTAGTGAATACATTTATAGCGTCTCGTATCGGACATTCCAGACTGCTCGTAGTCTATTTATTGTCTTGGTATATAAAATGTTACCTACTATTGATGAATTATTTAAATATAAATTAGTTAAAAACATTACAATAAAAATATCTGATCCATGTTATATGTCCCAATTTTTGTTTCGATTTAACAAGTTCTTCTTCAACATTGTTTTGATCTAACGCCTGTGCTTTGCTTATAACCGGTGATAAGAGTATTATTTATTATAGCAACATATAATCGGGAGTTTCTGCGAATGGGGCTGGCGCGAGCGGTGGGCGGAAAGATATCACCAGCTCATATTACACCGCCGTAAAGTGTCAGGTATATTGTCACTTTTCCGGTGGCCCGTGGGTGGGGAAATCAAGCAAACATATCTGCATAACGATTGTGCGTATATCTGCGGGTGAGGGCAATCTTCGAAAGAAAAAAAAAAGAAACTTCTCGTTTGTCCCCTTATACTATTAAAAAAACATATTTTTAATTACAGTTAGGTAACAACATCCAGACAACACAACACATATTTATTTATTTTTTGGTAAATTTATTTGGTAAAAGTAAAGTTACCTTTTAAAGTTTTTACGACGTGTTCGCAAGCTAGTATCACTACATAATGTATACTCATAAATGTCGTTATGTACAATTCAAGAAAACTTCTACTGCACGTCTCACGTGAATGGCAATGGAATTACCTGAAAGAAATATGTCTTTCACATTGCGTATATGGCTCCTCGGGAAATGGGAAAATATATTTTTTTTTAATTTTCTGATCCATTTGAATCCAATTGACACGAAACCAATTTCTTCTTAACATCATGTAGATTGGTTTTATTTATACGATCTGTAGAAGACGAAGACCAAGAGAAGTACTTTTTATTGTATAATCGATTTAGTACAGCAAGAACCCGATGTCCTTTCAATCACCTCTTCCACTGACTTCTACTTCTACTGTATAGTTTATAGCAAAAATTAAGATTGGTACTTACTGATGTAAAGTAATGTAAAGTTTATAGTGTGAGTTCATAGCATAGTCAAAATGTCACAATCACCCACAATATATAAATATATACCTATAAACTGCCCGACAGATGTTGTCTTGTCATTATTGGAAAATATGTCGTCATGGTAACGTGTAATGTTATGTGACCGAATTGTCAATCCGTTACATTATCCTTAATATTGTATATTCAAGATATTCAATATTAATTAGGCGACTGCAGCGCTATCTGCCGGGCTGATTTGTGAATCTAAACCATCCTTGGCGATGCCCAAACGCATGCAAAAAAAATCATTCAAATCGGTCCAGCCGCTTAGGAGATTACAAATTAGATCATTAAGTTATATTGAATAACTTGTTATTACTGAAATAATTAAGGTACCCAATATTATGCAGTTCTATAAACTAGGTACTCCAGTCGCCTGTATTTTTAGGTCAGCACACTTTTACCGTCTAATACTGCTAAATTTATTTCATTATCTTGTTATTCGCGTACCATTTTAACAGAATTAGAAAGTATTATTTGCTGCATACAACTACATAAAGTTTCGATTTATCACTTAAGCCACATGGCTTAAGTGATAAATCGAAACTTTATCTAGTTCTCTTGTCTTTTAAAGCAATGAATGAGTATGGTCTTATAGATTTAAAAGTAGGTGTACATACTTTGTATTAATGAATTGCCCAAGAAAACGTTTGTTGTGTCGTTGTGTATTGATTGAGACTACTTACGTGCAGTGACTTCATTAATTTTAAAACAAACGAAACATTGTCCAGTTTCGCCGGCTCTACCTGCTGCTATCGTTAGTCGCTCCTAAGTCTCCGTGGTCGGACTGCTATCAGTAGATGACCCGGAACCTACGCCATAAATAAAAACCGGCCAAGGGCGAGTCGGACTCGCTCACCAAGAATTAAATA
This sequence comes from Calycopis cecrops, assembly GCA_001625245.1. Classification (NCBI taxonomy): domain Eukaryota; kingdom Metazoa; phylum Arthropoda; class Insecta; order Lepidoptera; family Lycaenidae; genus Calycopis; species Calycopis cecrops. Next base: position 178,817 of record LUGF01041992.1, read on the forward strand.
CTACCATTACCATCATATAGTAAAAATTTGTTTAAAAACACGTTTATTATATGGGGACCCCTTAACACTTTCATTTTTTATTTTTAGTATGCGTTGTTATAGCGGCAACGGAAATACATAATTTATGAAAATTTTAGCTTTCTAACTATCACTGTTTATGAGATACAGTCTGATGACAGACAGACGGACAGCGAAGTCATAGTAATAGGGTTTCGATTTACCTTTTAGGTACGGAACCCTAAGAAAACATTTATTCTCTATGAAGGCCGTCGATTGTATTTTTACTGAAACGTATTATCGAGGAACGTAGTGCAACATTCACTAACGAGTTTTGTTAAATTTTAAAACATTTTCAACGGATTTTCAAATAATGGAAGTTTCGATAAAAAATCGATTTACGATTTTATTCAAAAATTGATGTAAAAGGTTAAGGCGCAAAAAGACACACTAGATTAATTAATTATTACACTGACTTGTCTTTGCAAATCTGTAGAGGACGTGTCCTCTACAGATACCAGCATAGAGAATGTTTCTTAGCCGCTGGGATATTCTTGAGTGGTTTTTTTTGTCTTGACTTATAGAATCATCGTGGTCACCCCTTGTTCGTCCAAGTTTAAACATATTCATCTTCTAATGAACATGTAGACAGCCGACTAAGACACGCAGATCGTCATGCGATTATATTGCATGTCGACTAATCATACCATCTTCTTACATGAGATATAAAGTTTATTCTCATATATTTTATAATATCTATACTAAAAGCTTCGTCCGAATTGAAAACGTCTTTCAGTGTTTATCAGTTTATCGAGGAAAGATATTAAGAATATTTTGAGGACTATATCTGAAAAATTGTTACCAAAACGCGATAATACGACTTCTGCAGTCCTACTTTCAATCCCAAAAATATAAATAGAGAGAATAGATTTTACGCGAATGCAACCACTAGGCGTAGTTAATTATATTTCACAAAAACAGTTATTTAACTGTATAAAGTTTCTTTGTTCACAAGCCACGCTACGTAAATCGAACGGGAGTTTTATGTATTTATAGGCTCAGTACACATGTACATAGTATAGGCTTATATAAAGTTTTAACCTGAACACAGAATACTTTTCTCTTTGTGATAGAATGTACACAGTGGCTCAATTGAAAATTTATTCGAACGATATGTAAGGGACGCTCCACACTGCTGCGATATTATTTATTTATGTGTCTGTCCAGACGTCTGCACTTGTCTCCGTGCTATTTTGATACTTTAACTTACGGCATGTCGGCCTGGCGAAATTTCACGAAACTGTTCGTGGGCTAACAGTTTTGTGACATTAGTGTAATTTTAAAGTGTAAAAGTGCAGGCATCCGTCTAGAAAATAGAGAGACATTGCCTTTATTTTATTTCAAAAATATCAAACTTATTATAATACATTGTTAAACGATCCGACTGCTCTTTCACCTAATATATTTCAGCATAGGATACTCATAAGTAACCTCATGAAAGTTATGCGCATGCATTGCCCTTTCCCTATCTCCCCTCTTAGCCACCGCAAACTTAGACGCGCACACAATTCTTGAAAAGATAATCAAAACATCAATTATTTTGTAACCGGTAATGAATTGACCTGAAATTTTACCATCTTTAAATTTACCCCTCCACCCACTAGCCAAAAACTCACGGCGAAAACGTTAGCAATATCCTGGGTTCAGATAACTAATAACAGCTCTTGTTCGTAGACTAGCTCAAGATATTGTGACGAAACAATACATTAATATTGTATTATGATATCAGCATTATCAAATAACTTGATAAAAAAGTTTACTAATAATAATGTTTCCCCATTTCAAAATAATAATTTCCATTGTTTGAGGAATTATTCATTATATCCTCAGTCTAAATATTCATCGACAATTTTACCTTTTCAAGATAGGTTTTTAGGCAAAAGGTAATTTCGAATTTTCGAAGCCGAATTTCGTTTCGTTTAGTTCAACTACAACGAGCTATAACTACAAACGCTTTCGTAGTTATAAAACGTATGACTATCTGTGCCTCGTAGTTTCACCTGCGTAAGTTGCGACTCGTGGAAACATCGGCGAACTAAAGTGGCAATAAAATATATATAATGCATGCAGCCGAATTAGGCCGGCACTATCGGGGAGGTACCTTTCGCTTACCGGTGTAAAGTGAAAGCTGTGCTGTCGCGTTTCGTGCGGTGTGTAAGTAGCCGGTGGCCTATGGAGTTGGGAGGAGGTTGGTTGTACACGAACAAGCTCGGGTTCTAATAAGAAGTACTCGACCTAAAACTCGAGCAATCATTAATTAATCCTTCAATTTAGGAATACCTATAGAAGTTACAGTAAAGAAGTACCATGTAGCTAGAGCCTTATCTCGCCAGTAACATCTCGTGCTGACGCAGCGTACATCTGCGCACGTATGAATGGCTCCACTATGTACCTCTACATACTGTGCACAGTTACGGTACCTGAATTGACATTTTATATTATTTTTTGTTTCATCAAAAGCGAGGCTCGATATTTTCTTGCCATCCCTCTCTAGGAGGCTAAATTGCCTTCTGAGTACTTGAACTTAAAATTGTACTTGCCTGTTTTCGTATTATATAAAAGTTACGACCGCTAGGCGCAGTGGTAACATGCTCGGGTAAGCGGAGCATGTTGTGCCAGGGGTTGAGGGTTTGAATCCCTCCTAGGCCATGGATGGATTTATCTATGTAGGTATGATATGTATTTCTGTTCGACAAGATTGACATGTCGATCCTGGCTATGTATTTCTGTTGTAATGAAAAAAATCTTAAATATATAAAATTAGCTGCGTCCTGCGGTTTCACCCGCGTAAATTTCAATCCTGTGGAAATATCGAGATGAAAATCATCCCATGGGGATGCCATGGGATGTTTTTCACAGGAACATTTTTCGGAATTAATATCTATCTTATATTAACATATATATCCAAGTTTCCAGATGGAAAAAGTGTGTAGCAAATTTCATAAAAATCGGTTCAGCAGTTTTTGCGTGAAGGAGTTGCATACAAACATACAAACTCTCACATTTATAATATTAGTTGGATTTCTCAGATTTATGGAAAATAATAAATATATTTCCATTGTGTACCTGCACCATAAGTCCTAAAGGTATTTAGCACAGGGCTGGACTAACGTAGTGTATACAGTCCATAGATATTATTGTATCAACAAGAGAAACATTCTCATTAAGCAAGTTACTTCTGTCTGTTTTGTTCATAAGTTAGATGTAGTGTCATGCTTTGAAGCAAAATCAGGGTAACGTGACCAAGAAGGTATCTCTCGCTCACATGACAGAGATAGCTATCGCTTTTCTTGTGGATTGTGAAATGCCGGAGTTCCACTGGGGAGATAACATGAATCTATTTCTTAAAGGCCGGCAACGCGTCAAGACATCTGGCTTTGCAAACGTCTATGGGCGGCGGTAATCACTAACCATCTACTGTTTGCCGCCTATTACATAAAAAAATAAAAAAGGCCAAAATATCAATTCATATAACAGTTGAATTAAATATACCAACTAGAGGATATTCAAATATTGTATATAATATTGTATATATAAATGATTACAAAAGTCTACCTCTGTCTCTAAAGAAAAAGTTGTAACGTTTTGTTGTTAGACTAAGTAATTTTTTTCACGTCAGTTGTTTATAAAATAATATACCTAGTCTAACCATAAGTTCTGTAACAAAGAAAAAAATATTGTATTAATTGCAAATAACATTTATTACTTTTACAATGTGTTCATTTAGTACACAAATACAAAACAATTAAAAATATAAAAAGCCTATTCGAAGTGGTCTCCATTGGCTGCAAAATAGTCCTTTGGGCTAGTTATCAATAGATGCATGCACTTTTTCTATGGGTCAATTCTTCACTGCCAATCGCAAGGACTGTTTTAAGCACTCCAAATTATCATGGCTTTTAGAGCAAGCTGTACTCTCTAAAACTGACCATAAATCAAAATCCAACAGATTAAGATCAGGTCTAGACGACGGCCAGTCTTCAGCTCTGATGAAGTCCGAGACGTTCGCTTTCAACCAATACTGCATGGACCGACTTTTATGACCCGGCGCCGAGTCTTGCTGGAAGAAACAAACTTGGTTATTGAACATGGTGTTATTAAGGGGCTTAATAACCTTCTCAAGAATGGTAACTAGATACACTTGTGCCGATGTTTTCATAACGTTTTCATAAAAATTATATTTATTACAAATATAATAATAAATATAAACGCTAACAACCCACCAAACCATCACTGAAATCGAATAATACTCCTTAGAGCTTTGAGCATAAATACGGTCATTTTATTTGTTAAAATATTCCTAAATTGTAAAAATTTTCTCATTCGTAAACAAAATTTTTCTGTGATCTCCCTTTGCGTTGCGCTTCAGTAGTTTCGATTTTACCACCTTATTCACATTTAATTTATCATTTAAAGAATGACCAGTGCGTCTCTTACAGGCTGCAAGTCCTAAGTCATCTCTTAAAATACGCGACATGGGTCTAGATGCTATCCTTAGTTCCCGAGATAAAATCTTTTGCTTTTGGACAGGATTTCTTCGAATTCTTTCCCTTACTGCTTGGACCACCTTTTTCGTACGAACACTACATGGACGGCCAGATCTTTCTCTGTCACAAACACAGGAAGTCTCGTTGTACCTATTAATAACCCGGTACACAAACATTTAAATAATACCAAGCGTATGGAGAGTTTTAAAAATTACATTTGGCTGTTTTTTGGTACTTCATTTTAGTATCGCAAAATATTGCACAATGTATTGGCGCCAAAATGAGAAAACACAATGAACAAGCGTATAAAAATCACAGATTTCAAATACAAATGTAATATTTTTTTATTTTTAATTGTAACAGTATTTATGGCCAGACTAAGTATTTCGCTAGTTTGAAAGTTATTCGATGTCAATGTTCGTTGGCTAAACGCGGTTGGCAGCACATAAGCAATTTCCTTTGGACGTTGTAGGTCATAAAAAGGTTGAGTTACAATTGTACTCGATATACCCGCTCGAGTAACAAGCGAAGTCATTATAATTTTTATCGTTTCATTTTGGCCACGTTGAAAGCTTCGTACAAGAGGAATGTTCCAAATACAAAGGCGCGTTTGAAAGTCGCGGCCTGAGGTCATTATAATTAAACCCAAAATAAATGTGAAAATTTACTTTAAAAAATGTTAGGTGAAAGGATGTGGCTAACCCTCTAAGCTGAAAAGTTGTAAGAATATTTCGCTTAAATGATCAAATCTGACCACATTATAGCGTAGGACGCAAAATGGTAATAGAACCAACTGATGAGAAATCGACTCAAATTGACACAAAATATCTAAATTGCCTAGATATAAATAGATCCTTATTTGACAGTAATTAATACACTAAGATCCAGTAGTACGTTGGTGTAATATTTACTTATATTTTCATGTGATTTATATTTGTTGCAAGTCTAAACTCCTAAGAATATTACCTTATCTCGCGGGCTTTCTGTAATGATTTTATCAAAGTTATTTCATCTCAAGTGATATCCGATGTAGATCCTGCATAATATACAGGTGTGGAAGGAATGGGAAAGTTTATTGGGCTAATATCGATTTCAAAAATTAAGTTGATTAATGACACCTCGTTTAGTATCATATCAGCATGGGTTTTTTAGCCAAAGCACTTCACCACATATCATATCTTGCTTTTAGTATTTGTATCCGTAAAAAGATTACAGAATTAAATTTCGACCAGTGCACAAAGTGAAGAAGAATAAAGAATATAATGTAACATTGGTTTCTAATATATATCTTGGCTCATATATACGTATAATCAATACTGGTATTCATTTGTTTTTTCGCTTCCCACCACATCCGTAATCCGGACCTCATTACGGTTTTAATCCACGACCCTTGAACAGGTCAGGTCACAGAAAAGAAATCAAGTTTGACCTTTTTTAATCCTTATTATATACGTCCACCAATTAACGTTTTAAGTATGTTAGTTTACGGCTTCAATTTCTTTTAAACCAATGAATAGCTGATCTTATTTACCTATTTAAATACTTTTTTATCCAACCATTTATAATTAATAATTATTCATAATTTTTCTATCAATTGTTTTAACTTCATTAAGCATTGACTTCTTGTAAAAAGCACCTGTAAGCTGATGTCCATAAATTTCCACACGTCTGAAGACATGCAGTTGCGTTCCTTCCTGCGCCCATCCAGAATGGCGTCTTTCGCAAGTATGTGTTGTGTGTGTGAAAGGTACGTCCGAGATCAAATTATGGCTTTCAGTTGTAATGCAGTACACACTCTTATAATTTACTTGCAATACAAGTAGTAAGCACCATTTTCATTACTACCGACGCCCATAGATATCCGCATAGAGGCTATACAGATACGCTGCCCTCCTTTCTCGTCCCACCTCCAGGGGCCACCGGCTACTTACACACCGCACGAAACGCGACTGCAAAGCTGTCACTTTACGCCGGTCTCGTGTAAGTGAGAGGTACCTCTCCGGTAGTGCCGGCCCAATTCGGCTGAATGCAAGCATGCATGCATTGTGCACCTCTTACAAAATATAAAGAATATGTGAAGTAATGTCAAATAATATTATTAGAGAAAGTTGAATATTCTTGCAATAACAACCGGAGACGATGTACGTACGGATAAACTCGATAAGTCAACAGACAGTAGGAAGTACCCGCTACTCCCTCGAGACAGCAGTATATGAGATTAGCTACGGTGCGGTGAATCATTTCTGTGAGACGAGAAAATTAAGGTAAAAACAATTTACGATATAACCTGTACTTTTTGAAGGTACATTATGTGTAATTAAGTCCTAAAACAATTATTTTTTGCGTCATATATAGCACCTTGGCTATATATTAGGGGCATTAAAAACTTTTAAAACTCTTAAGAAGTATAAAATGTAATACTTTATTTACGTAGTTTCTCTGTATCTTAAACCTGACAGTCTATACCTGATTGAAAAAATAGAACAATTAATTATATAAGAATTATCTCAATAGTATGTGAACTATCTGTAATGTAACTAATAAATTAATTTACGCTGGAAGCATTACAGTTTTTACTTACTGTACAAATTCTAATTCTGTAGAAACAATGTATTGAGATCATTTTCTATAGTGATTGTGATTGAACTTCAAATCCTTTTGAATTAATGACGTTGTTCGTAACCTTGTAAACTGTCGCATTTTATTATTCTTAGACTATTTTAAAAAAAATCTCGTGGAGTGCGAAGCAAGGTTGGTTTCGGGTCTTAGTTGTGATGTATTTTTTGAAACAACAACAATTAAAACTACTTACATACTTTGCTCCTGTCTCCAAACCTGGGGTGAAAATGTGTTATGTTATAAAATATCATTAATTAATAACTCATAAATCATAAAGTATGAAATAAGACTAATACAAGTTAGAGGACAGTCCAATAGTGGATTGCAATAGGCTGATAATTATGACGATAATAATGATAATGAAGAATAACAAATTAATATTCGCAATAATACTAAACAATACATACATAAAAACAAGTCAGATATAAGTTCGATTTCTACTTGACTGGTTTTTATGATATAATTCGACTTAACGTAATTGTTGACTGTTACAAACCGCACCGAAATGAAAAACCGAAATGCGAGAGCATAGTCGTCACTTTATTTGAGCGAAAGTCTGAGACAGGCCACTCTTTGTGCATAAAATAACTTTTGTATTAACAGTAATAAAACAAACTCTTCATCGTGAAAACCTAAAAGAAAATAGACGCAAACACAACCTTCTGGGCGCAAACGTAAGCGAAACATCTCGTTCGTTTACGACTGTTTTATGAAGGGCCGAGCGTCGGACAGGAAAAATTGGATTCACCTGTCTGTCTCCGAGGGGATATATCTTGTATATAGTAAAAAAAGTTTGTTATTAAATGTTCATCAGTAATAGTGTTCTATACGGAAATTATAAATCATAAGAGCTTTTTGGTAAGGCGTGCTTATGTCTGCGATTACACGTCAGATTTTGATTTTATAATTCTTTGATTTTAGATAGCTCATTTACTGGTGATGGTGATATATCATCACTCTAAGACAAACTCTAAGACACTCGAAAAAAGGGATCTCCTTATGCGGGTTACGCAGGTGAAATCGCAAGCCACTGCTAAATTAATATAAAATCATTCTCCTCCTTTCTTCATGAGCCTTAGGATACTTGCATACCGCAGCAAACGCACGCACAGCCGTCACTTTTCGTCGGTACTGTGTACACGAGCGGTACCCCCGGTTGTGACGGCGGAATTTGTGGGCAATGAAGCATCTTACTGAATCTTTTATACTGCTGATACTAAATGTACAGAGACAGATCTGTAAAATTACATCAACACAACCGAACCTAAGCGTAAAAATACGAACGTTAACCCTTTTTGGCGTTTTACTTTATAATTGAATCGAATAATTTTGTTTCATTGAAATTACGCACGCCAACAAAACACTTCACAATATTGATTTGCTATCATTTTCAGCAAGTTCTGATACGTGTGCCAATAACAGGCGCACATGTCATTCACAATTATAATACTCCAACAAATTATATTAAACCCAAAATCAAACCGACGTCAACGTGTATTTACATGATTCTGATTACATGTTACTGCGTAATAATTTATCACTTAACAATACAACACAGCATCGAATTCCTAATTAGAAAGCTTGTGAAATTCCAATTATTATTAACAATTAAAACGAAAGGGCTTAACAAAACAAAGCACCCGATTCAGAAAATATAGAACTTAATAGAAACTGTTGTAACACACGCAATAACAATATAATAATTAATTAATTCGTTCTATGTACGTTACATTATTACGTTACATAACATTTACATGAAATACATAATACAATAAACCTACTTTAGATTTATTTAATTATTTTTCAGTCCACCCGTGACCAAGGGTTTTGGTTGATCTTTGGAATGTCGGGATTGTAAAATCCTACTAATATTATAAATGCGAAAGTTTGTAAGGATGTTTGTTACTCTTTCACACCAAAACTACTGAACGGATTTTCATCAGAATTACAGTAATATAGCTTTCACATCAGAATAATATATAAGTTAAAATTTTGAATCATTTTCGAAGTCCGGAATCCACGCGGGCGAAGCCGCGGGCGGAAGCTAGTAATTAAATAAACTGCGAATATGCAAGCAACAATCCCTCCAGTGACAGCTCTGCGCAGTCCTTACTACGACGTCAGAATCGTGCTATGGTGTCAGATTTCCATCCTGACCCGTGGCCTTAGTACTCCAAAGCAGCGTGCCACGAACCTGTCCGAATCGGACCCGCCACACAACCCAATCCACGCCAACAATTGCTAGTTCAGAGGGACAGGTGGAGGACCTGGATGAGTCTCACCTCTCCCCCCAAGCCTGTCCACTAAAGGTAGCCCTGTCCGACTAGCGTTGGGAATCACAGAGGCATGCTTACCCCCCACCACGTCATCATCTTCGGGGGGGGATCATAACATGTCCTAACTCATTTACTAATTGTAAAATACACAAATTGGTTGACAGTGTGAAACACAATATAGACGAATAAAACATTTACAAGAAGTGAAAACTCCACTAGTATTAGATAGATGATAGTTGTTCAAACTGAAATGGTTGCCTTTTAGATGTCAGATATCTGGGCGGTAAGCTATTTATTACAGAATTTAATAGGGTTAAAATGATCTGGAAAACAAGCAGTTATCATTTTCCGTACTTACAGCAAAGTTATCCGATAGTGCACCCTACTGATCAATAGTGATAAATTCGTGACCAATTAGGTTCACTATACTACGCACCGCACGCAAGTAGTTTTTCAAGATACAGATTACATACCCATATGACTATATAGTTGGAAAACCTTCAGTTGCCATAGAGGATTGTCTATCAAGACTTACTCTGTAGTATATGTTATAAGGGTTCGTCTTCCGGCTAAATTGCTTAGGCCCAACACCATAACAAGCGAAGTTGACTGGATTCAATTTGCTTCGCAGGATCTACACTTGGAGATCTGGAACGAAATTATTTTTAGCGATATCTATTCTATTCTGTCTAGCGCATGACGCCATCATGCTCGATTACAGAGAAAAACCGTAGCACTGCTACGTGGCGTAGCAAATACCGTAGCTCTTCTACGATGCGTAGCATATACGTAGTACTTCTACAAGTTTATACAAGTTTTAATTTTAAAGCTGGCCATTTCTCACAAGTATACCTATGCCTGCACTGGAAGACGGAGTGTTAGACCTCGTACCTGGTGACTGAAGACTTGGGTGTGACGGGAACCCGCTGGATCCGAGCTGCGTCCTATGCGTTACTAAATATAAATAGTTGTAGTAGATAGGCATCAGCTGTCACAGCTTTTATCCATGGAAAGATAATTCAATTGGCATGTATGTCATCCTATATATCTAATCAGCCTCTGCACGTGTACCGAATGAAAAGACCTCAAAAGCGCACAAGCTGTTCACCATCACACGTACAATACCGTACCGCGAGTGCGGCCGCGCTTGTACCTCCGCCGCCTATTGTTCTTGCTGCTTATTCTTGCTCACAGGCGTTAGGAACAGAATGGAAAAAAATCCGTACCTCTGTATAGTTCTGGAGAAAATGTTAAATGGAATTAATTAAAATATACATACGCGAGTGCATCATATGAGATTTTATAACAAAAACCATATAGACAGCATGCAGTACAAATAGTTGTGTACAATTAATGCTTTTTTGCTTTAATTTATAACAATAGAAGTCATGTCTCTACTGCGTCACACTATGCAGAACTCGATTAGAAGGGAGTAAAAGAGAGCAACGCATGACGATCATGCAGATATCCAAGAGTCATGAAAAGGCGGGTCGTTTTTTCTCTAATACTATAAAAGATACTAATTAGTACTTACTAATACGTACGTAAGAACTAATACTTACTTATTTTATGTGCTAATTTTAATAAATATTAGCCACCTTTATTTTGCAGCTATCGTTTCAAAATTGGCAGACGATTTTTATCGTAATTCATTTCGATGAAACTATTTTTGAATAGTTTTCTTTCAAAAAGTTATTATACATTTTCATTTTTTCATTTTCATTTCGGAGATAAGCCCGGACAAGAATCATGATACATTCATATGTAGCTCGCTGCACCCCGCGGTTCCACCCGCGTAACTTTCTCAGCCTTCGAAATATCGGAATAAAAATAAGAAATATAACTTTACGACTTATTCTCAGGATTATTAGAAAATGAAAACTGTTTCAAAGGAGTTCCATCACAAACACCGTGACACGAGATCGTATATATTTTAATAAGATACATCCCTACGATATTATAATAATTGTACAAAAGATCTCTGCTGTAATGACGTTGGCTTTGTCTTACACGTACTGGCCGGAGGGCACTGAAACAAAGAAATGTAATGTTTATTTACAATTTTTATTTTTGGAATGCAATAATAAATGATATTTAATCTAGGTATATCTTCTCATAAGTCATCTTAGTCTACCCTTGACCACGGTAAAGTTTCTGAAACATCGGGTTTGTAATGTAATTAAATAAATCGCGATAAAATCCGTTAAAGTTATAATATTATAATAAGTAAAATTCGCGTAAACTTAAGACATCATTAGGTAGAAAAATAAAATGACAAAAAACTAAATAAATTGTAATCTTCAAGCAACTGTTACGTGAACTAATGCAATATATTATTTGACTTAAAAAAATACATTTAAAAAAGTTAAAAACAACTGACGACCAACTAGTATAAATTATTCACCAATAAAGAGTACACATAAAGCGAAGAAGACACAGAGCGCCCCGTATCGAGTGTAAAGAGAACTTACCGCTCACTTTTAATTAAAGGCTCCCTTTAATTACGTGATCCTGAGACGAAATTTATTGAATGGAGGATCGTCGGGAGATGCGGACGCAAATGAAGTACAATCTGTTGGTCCGCCGAGACTGTGTAGAGTTGTGAGGCGGAGAGCCGACCGGAACTCGCAGCTCTTTACAGCACAGCTGTAACGCGCCGGGCTCCTGCAGTTTTAATTAAAACCTCGCTCCCACCTTTACCCTTTAACCGTAAAGCAGGAGGCACTTCACATTCATTGTATCGAGCTGTGGAGGTTAATTAAGACATTCGTTTTGTTATATGACGGAGTGTACAATAACTTGACGAGGCTGCGAGAGACGAGGGATCCAAATGGGCAAAACGGAACCATTTGCATTGCATGGTTACGTCTGCCTGTCTATCTGTCCATCTACTCGAATGGTATTGGTGCTGTAGGATTGTAATTAAGAAGGATTTTTTGTAAGCCGAAATAAAATATCCATTATAATTTTTTTTAAATAATGGCGCCGTAATGTGACAGTTATGTGGCCGCGTTTCGTGCGGGTTGTGAGTATCCGGTGGCCCATTGAAGGGGAGGAGGAAAGAAAGGCAACTCGCCAGCACAGCAATCATACGAATGTCATGGGCGTAGTCATCAAAAGACAAACTGCTTGTTGCCTCTTATACAATTAAATAAAAAAATAAAATAAACTCTACTTAATATAACTGTACTTTGCCAGTTCCACGTATGGGATAGATATATGGGAAATTTAATAATATCTACAAATTAAATAACTTCATTATTGCAATTTATTTATCGGTCAATGAATCATGCGATTCAGTCTTTAAAAAAGGTACGGCTACTGTCAGTTCGCACTGTCCTCATATGGACCCGGCCTGTAATCTGATTAATAATGCCAAGCATAATAAACTATCAGACAAACGTATGGTGTGTACGTTATCCCATCGAGTTGAACCATACGACTATCAGATAGGGGGCTATCAGAGCTGCTTTTAAAAGTTCGCAAAATCACTACGAAGTTTTTAAAATGATATTTTCATTCACATATCTTTGTTTCAATAGCTCTTTTAATATAATCAACGTAGATAAAATATTTTAATGTATTATTGAAGTGCTACATT
>LUGF01041992.1:192340-213485 GCA_001625245.1 Calycopis cecrops
GTTTAAAGTTTGTTAGTTTGCGGTTTCGCAAAGTCTGTTACAAGCTTTTTCGTGTTTTTGTATTTTTGTAATCTACAAGGTCAGATACATCTCCTAATTTTTTTTCATGTCATTATTATTTAATTCGGTGAAAATATAAGAATGAGATCTTCACTCGCTGAAGAACAAAAAGAAGGTTTCCTGCGAATAAAGCCAGTATGAACCCTCACGTGGAAAAAGTAAAATATGTCTCACCTAGCAGCAACGTCTATTACCACTTTATTCACTTTAAAATATTCATTTCCATTTGACGTCTTATCTGTTACTGCTGACCTTACTGTTCACACCTAGTAGCGACGTCTATTACCACTTTATTCACTTTAAAATAATAATTTCCATTTGACGTCTTATCTGTTACTGCTGGCCGTACTGTTCACACCTAGCAGCAACGTCTATTTCCACTTTATTCACTTTAAAATAATAATTTCCATTTGACGTCTTATCTGTTACTGCTGACCTTACTGTTCACACCTAGCAGCGACTTCTATTACCACTTTATTCACTTTAAAATAATCATTTCCATTTGTCGTCTTATCTGTTACTGCTGACCTTACTGTTCACACCTAGCAGCGACTTCTATTACCACTTTATTCACTTTAAAATAATCATTTCCATTTAGACGTCTTATCTGTTACTGCTGACCTTTCTGTTCACACCTAGCAGCGACGTCTATTACCACTTTATTCACTTTAAAATAATAATTTCCATTTGACGTCTTATCTGTTACTGCTGGCCGTACTGTTCACACCTAGCAGCAACGGCTATTGCCACTTTATTCGCGTTAAAATATTAATTTCAATTTGACGTCTTATCTGTTACTGTTTTGGACTAGCCTAAAACTATAATATTAGAATAAAAATAAATGTTATATTTGTAATAGCCTTATGTATAAACGAAGCCCAGCCATATATTAGCTAATTCGTGGCATGTCTCTTTTCACATGACACATTTCCGTTAGAAAAAAAAACAAAACACGTTTTAGCTCTTATTCATAAGGCCCTTCATTATCATCATCATCAACATCAGCCGGAGGACGTCTACTGCTAGACATAGGCCTCCACCATGGAGCGCCAAAGGTCACGGTCACTCGTCGCTCCACCGGGTTGGAGGCTCTCCAACACTACGTCTCGCGGAGCGAGGCCGCCTCTCGAGACCCATTCTTCCCCAGCGGTTGTCGGTTCTGCGAGTAATGTGGCTTGCCCAATGAAGTGGCAATTATTTCAGTTTGCTGACTTTCAGAGCTATGTCGGTTACCCTGGTTCAGGATCCATCCATCCATTTTACAGATTTCCGAATTGCGGACAAGGAGAGAAATATAAAGGAGAGCCCTTTCCTTAGCACGCTGAGTGACTATGAGCTTATTTAAAAGGCATACGTTTAAAACCAAGTCTCGGATTCATGTGTCATCACTGGCAACACACATTGGTCGAAGATCTTTGACTTAAGGCATAATGGTATTTCGATGATTTACTTCAAATTGACCGAATCATGAATCACTTTATCTGCTATATATTATTCACTTGTTACCAATTTGGCAATAATAAATGATTGGGCAATAACAATAAAATTAAAAATCTGTAATATAGTAAATAATAATAATATCACAGAAAAAAACACTACTAGCTGTATACCTAAACTTTTGTTATGTAGTTCATTTTTCAGAAGTAGCCAACCGGCAACGCGGTGCTGTGACTGTGTCTGGAATGCTGTATGCGCGAAGGCAACTTTTAAGGACGGTATTTTTGAACATTTATTTAATCATTATTGTGTTTTACCTATCTGCTGATAACAAAGTTATCTTTTTGCTAATTGCACACATGGCTGTTATCAAAAACGCGGCACATACGCCAAAATAGGCAGTATTTTGCGTTGATATTGTTCGAGATTGCCAGAGCAAGATTTTATTAATCTTGCTCTGGCGTGCTAGTCACATTACGGTTCAATGGAGGGAGATACTTATAAAAAATTTTGTCTCTGCAAAGTCTCTTAGTGTAGTAGCTGCGCTTCTGTGCCACAGAACAGGTACCTAGTATATGAGTAAAATCACAGCTACAAAACGAGGAAATACAAATTGGAGCTGAAGTACAGACACTCGCAGCTCGTTGAGTTAACCAAGTTTTTCCAACGGAATACTTTATGCAGACAGCCATCTATTTCTGTAAAAATCTCATTTGAACTTCAAACAGCTTTTAAAGTTCCATTTGTGTGACGTCGAGCTTTCTGTCTGCTTGAATGTCGTCAGCATAATGTGAATATTTGGCGTTCATTACGAGGAACTAAGTTTAAAATAGTGGATGGCAAAATTTTATGACAGTGGCAGAAATATTCACATTTTGTATATATTTCGTTGTATATAGTTTGTAATATATATGTTAACCAATAACAAAAATTTAAAAAAAAATTGAAAGATGACATTATTGCATTCATTCATTGCGGTATTGCAGCCGCATTTAGCTGGTTCAACTTAAGAGATAAATCTCGGTTAGTACTCGGCGTAAGGAGTCGGCTATCCCGTTTCGTGAACCACATACGTTTCGCTACTCGGTAATGACCAAAAGGATATTTACCTTTTAGTTATAATTATAATATGATATGGGAATATTAACTGATGGGTATTCTTAATATACATACATGTTACATACTCACATCACTAGGAAATGCCGGAAACATAAATAACATTTAAACACAAAACCGAACATCTGCGGCGCGGCTCGCGAGCCAAGTTGGCTCGTAAACATTTAAAATTAGCTCGCCTATCGATCGCAGCCTTTGGAATACAGAATTAAAATCTATTGCATACTACGATGCCATTATCATTCATGTTAGTATGTAAATGATAAACATTGTTAAAATAGATACCATGATCTCAAAGGTACAATTTGTTCGAAAATCCGTTTGTGCAAATTAAAAGAAACGTTATAATTTAAGCAACGTCAAAAACGTCCAGCGCATTTAGAACGTCCGTTACTCAGTCAGATTGGTAAAAGATATAAATCTAAAAAATCGCACTCCCCTCGCTTTTCCGAATCAAAGGGGGCATTGGGTGGCGAATGAACGCTATATCGGGCGGAACGTCGAACAGTAAACAGTAACAGTTTTAGATGTCGGAAATTGCTTCATCGTCATCAGCATTCGCAATTTAACAAGTTCCACAAACAATTCTGGGCGATCGAAAGGCCGTGATTACCTGGGGCCGACGGAAAAAGGATTTCATTAACCCGACGGATTTATCGGCGATTTGCGATTATACAAATACGTCTCGTTAGTTACACTTTTGTATGCAGTATGTTACATAGTGCTGAGATCACATGGCGTCGTAATCGTGATAAATTCAAGTATGAAAATGGTATATCATTGACATGGTTCTAATATCAAGTACGTATTAATAAACGTTAATAATGATTGCATGTACAAGTGTAGTTAACGAAACTTATTTACATAATTACAAGACGCTGATAAATCCGTGGATGTATCGGACACTTTTATACGCATATAACTTTCGCATATTTACGCGAATGCTATACAAGATTATGATTCTTTTAACGGATTTTATCGCACAATAAAATGAATTAAAATAATTATGGTCGTAGATTTTCATATAGAATTACTTAAGCTATTTTTTTTTATAGCATAGGTCACTTGAGAGCGATGTTATCGTCAGATGCCGTAATGGCAAAGTAGCAACTTCTAGTGCTTCCATAGATGAATAGTGGAAGGGTTCTATAATTAATTATGTGAAATACTAAGTAGAATCTAGCCGACCCGTACCCACATCGTTGGGCATTTATTTCTTGCGTGCAGTTAAATAATAATAATAATATGAATGATGAATAATAATAACACAGTATTCGTCACTCCTAAATAGTGTAGCGTTCTGTTAACAGTTTTATAGAGTTACTCACATTAAGGAGTTTTATAGTGTAATAACAAAGAGAATAAAAAAACAAAATACGTACAATAAGTGACAAGACGCCTTAAGCTGTATTCAACGTAATATGGAAGGTTATTTATGAATGTCCTCAAAGCCTCTACACGGGCGACTAATAAGCGGTTAGCCCCGCTGAGGCTAGCTCAAATTCAGAAGCAAAAATATTGAATATTCGCCGCCGATGCGGTGGAGGTCGATAGGGGGGTGGGCGACCCCTCGGCCGGTCCATTAAGTCCCCCCAACACGTTTATTCGCCAGAATAGTGTGCAATAAAATGCGAATGCCGGCCAGCGGCCGCAGAAAAAACACAGTGAAATATAATTCTTTTGAACCTTCGCCCACGAGCCAACTATACGAGTATACGGTATGAAATAAAAATATGTTCTGTAAAGACAGCTCTATCTGATTACTGAAATTAAAGCCCTTTCATGTTCGTGAAAAGCGAGTGGCCTTACAGCGAGTGTCTCTTCAACCGCGGCGTGTCTGTATGGACGGTGTGTGGTCATTCCAAAAAAGTGTAGGTTATTACAGAGCTTATGAGTTTTATTGAAATATTTCGTTATATTCGCCACACTCGTGTTATGTGATGAAATAATTAGTTTCGTGTATGTTGTGTGGTGAGCCGGATTATATCGGACGAAGTTTAGGTTTCTGCCGCTGGTATTGTTCCTTTGTTGATGTCTATGTTCCCTGCTACTGTTGGGGGACCATCCAATTATAGCGACTGGAGACGAATGCAGGTGTTAGTCGGTATTGCACAGAGTGTCGAGTCCGACACAGGTCTAGGTCCACCCGGCTCCTGGGTATCATACGTAAATGTATGCCCCTGCATAAACATAAAAAACGGTTCAAAACATGGTATAGGTATAATATTCCTAACATATTTTTTTACTCGTACAACTGTGTCAAATTCGGCATCTATTACATGCCATCAATAGCGAATATATGGCACGAGCGCACATTTCCCCTTCCGCTACATCACGCTGTACGATGGATGGCACGTTATTTCAATGGCCGTACGGAGTACCGTGTTGTCTTTTTTCTATACACATTATAAAAATTACAAAAAGATATACCTAAAGACGTGTAATAAGTTTATTTATTTAGGGATGAGGAAAATATCTCTTTAAATAAGCTATCTAGTTTTTATATCAAAGGCTGGCGCAGCTGCTAAGTCGTGATTCATTTGCTTAAACTACTTTAAAGGACTTTATCGCGGTTTATATTGTTATTTGACAACTTGACGCTTCAGAAGCTTTACGGCTGCTCTGGTCACGGGTGGACTTAAACGTCAGAAGTTCTTATCTCATCCTTTACATTTATTAAAAGTACTCGAGTACTTTGATGTAAAGCTTCTGAAGTACGGGCTCGCAAAATTTTGTGATGAGAACCAAAATTGTTTATTATTTTTTATATATTTTCTCTAGGTGTTTCAAAGTACGTAGAAGAATTGGTGTAAGCTTTCATTTCTAGGGAGAGATGTGCACACTGTTTTGAGTGCATATTTTACTTATTATACTGGTTCCATACGGTTTTTGAGTTTGAAAAGTGAAAATACGGCAACACATCTTTATAACTTCAATACGAATGTTAATACATGTGCGCAGTCATCAAGTAGAATCGAGTACAGCGAAAGAAGGAGCAGGAGTTGAGTTATTTTTGGCAAACGACGACTGACGTACAAACTTTACGTAGTCACATCCATATCCACGAAGGAAAACCGCTTATCCAAACTTTCAAGCCACTGATATGACTGCCAGATTACGTTCTCGCGCAGGTTACCTAGCATTTACAGAGACGGTAATCTTCTACTAATTTGTGAGAGAGTGAGTTTCGATGCATTAGAGAGGAAAAAGGGAGGAGAGGCTTGGTAGGCTCTGAAAGCTCGTGTGCCCCAATATATTAACTATACATAAATAATTATTATATAACAATCGTTTCCTTATTACAGACAAAGTAAAACCTAATATTCACATGACAGCGTAACATGTTCCGGAGAGCCAACGCGCACGTCATCTCTACACATGTAACAGTAACACGAACTGTCTCGTCACGGCAATGTACTCGAGTCTCGCAGTAAATGCTTTTTGCATTTTATTTCGGATAAATGTGGACGATATGTTTGTGAAGCGTCCGGGCCGCTGTCCGTCAAACTCAGCAACTTCCGCCCTCCCCCCTCCTCCCCCCGCGAGCCTCACATGTAATGTAAATAATTGATGAATTCCAACTTCAATTGTGCCCACTGAATGATAATATGTTTAGCAAAATAATTTCTATTTTTATGAATTGTGTGGACAATATATTTTACATTATATTACAATAAAGTCATTTGTAAAGATTATTACAACAGTAGTGGTATCTTTGTACCTAATTAGCAACGCCCTAACTATTTAGAGAGATACAATGTCACAGGCAGATACAAACACACACATCAACGTCAAATTTTTTACGCCCACTTTTCCGTCAGAGGTTTATAAAATAGAAATGTAAGTTCAAGTACTTGTAATATAATACCGGGCGCAGCGCGGAATATTTTTGAATAAACAGCATTAAATGGACGCCGGAATGTAAAAAGACATTTGAATGCTGTCCGATGCAGTCGTCTACCTGAAAAATGAATAAATATTTTCCATACAACGCATTTTTCATTTTGATATCAAAGCACGATGTGTGCTGACTTTCAATGGAAATATAGCGCTTCAAGTGTAATTAAATATGTTTGGCTGCACAGTGTAAAGAATATAAAATTCAGAAGCGTAGTTGTTTTAGTTACGTAGCTGTGCTGCATTGCAACCGAATTGGCAAGGCACGATCGATGAGATCTCATTCACGACACTGTCGTAAAGTGACAGTTCGTCTCCATCATCAGATCAGCTCCTAGTCATAATAATCTTGTATAGTCGTCTGATTTATACATTCATGGAAACTTTCATCTCATATGGTAATCGGGAACTAAACCAAATTTAACATACTAGATTAGATTACAGATAAACAGCGGGACAGCTGAAACTAAATAAAAACTTGTTGAATAGGATATAATGTACATTTGTATACTCCTTGTCTCACATTTTGGTCAGCTAACATGAGGTCTTGAAATACTGCAGTTGATTACGGATCTGTTTGCATGTCTATGTGTTGACGTGTGTGTACACTACAGGCTCCCGTTGTTCTTGTGCCAGATACTATGACATAAAAACCAGTTTTGTAACAGTTCAAAAGAACATCACTTCAAAAATAGCACAAGTTAACATTTAACAGGCGTTTTTATCTGCGGCGCGGCTCGCGAGCCAAGTTGGCTCGTAAACATTAAAAATTAGCTCGCCTATCGATCGCGGCCTTTGGAATACAGAATTAAAATCTATTGCATACTACGATGCCATTATCATTCATGTTAGTGTGTAAATGTTGCACATTGCTAAAATAGATACCATGAGCTCAAAGATTTCATTCGAAAAATCCATTTGTCCCAATTAAAAGCAACGCTGAAATTTAAGCAACATCAAAAACGTCCAGCGCATTTAGAACGCCCGTTACTCAGTCAGATTGGTAAAAGATATAAATCTAAAAAAATCGCACTCGCATCACTTTTCCGAATCAAAGGGGGTATTGGGTGGCGAATGAACGCTATATCGGGCGGAACGTCGAACAGTAAACAGTAGCAGTTTTAGATGTCGGAAATTGCTTCATCGTCGTCAGCATTCGCAATTTAACAAGTTCCACAAACAATTCTGGGCGAGTGAAAGGCCGTGATTACCTGGGGCCGACGGAAAAAGGATTTCATTAACCCGACGGATTTATCGGCGATTTGCGATTATACAAATACGCCTCGTTAATTACTCTTTTGTATGCAGTATGTTACATAACGCTGAGATCACATGGCGTCGTAATCGTGATAAATTCAAGTACGAAAATGGTATATCATTGGCATGGTTCTAATGTAAAGTAAGTATTAATTAACATTAATAATGATTGCATGTACAAGTGTAGTTAACGAAACTTATTTACATAAACACAAGACGCTGATAAATCCGGGGTTAGGATTTATCGGAGATTTGCGATACAAATACGTTCCGTTAATCACACTTTTATATGCATATAACTTTCGCATATTTACGCGAATGCTATACGAGATTATGATTCTTTTAACGGATTTTATCGCACAAGAAATGAATTAAAAGAATTATGTTCGTAGATTTTTATATAGAATTACTAATGCATTTTGCGAGTACATAAAAGCGATGTGATCGTCTGGTGCCGTTATGGCAGATTGGCAATTTCTAGTGCTTCCATAGATTAGTAGTGGATTGGTTTATAATTAATTATGACGAATATTATGTAGAAACTAGCCGACCCGTGCCCACATCGTTGGGCGCTCACTTCTTGAGTGCGCAGTTAAATAATAAAAATGACAAATGAATAATAATAACACTGTATATGTCACTCCTAAATAGTGTAGCGTATTGTAAATTAAAAGTTTTATAGAGTTACTCACATTAAGGAGTTTTATAGTGTGATAACAAAGAGTATAAAAAAACAAAATACGTACATACAGTAAGTGACAAGACGCCTTAAGCTGTATTCAACGTAAAATGGAAGGTTATTTATGAATGTCCTCAAAGCCTCTACACGGGCGACTAATAAGCGGTTAGCCCCGCTGAGCCTAGCTCAAATTGAGAAGCAAAAATATTGAATATTCGCCGCCGATGCGATGGAGGTCGATAGAGGGGTGGGCGACCCCTGGGCCAGTCCATTAAGTCCCCCCAACACGTTTATTCGCCAGAATAGTGTGCAATAAAATGCGAATGCCGGCCAGCGGCCGCAGAAAAAACACCGTGAAATATAATTCTTTTGAACCTTCGCCCGCGAGCCAACTATACGAGTATACGGTATGAAATAAAAATATGTTCTGTAAAGACAGCTCTATCTGATTACTGAAATTAAAGCCCTTTCATGTTCGTGAAAAGCGAGTGGCCTTACAGCGAGTGTCTCTTCAACCGCGGCGTGTCTGTATGGACGGTGTGTGGTCATTCCAAAAAAGTGTAGGTTATTACAGAGCTTATGAGTTTTATTGAAATATTTCGTTATATTCGCCACACTCGTGTTATGTGTAATAATTAATTTCGTATGTGTTGTGTGGTGAGCCGAATTGTGTCGGAAGGAGTTTAGTGTTCTACCGCTTGTATTGTTCCTATGTACTGATGTCTGTTCCCTGCTACAGTTGGGGGACCCTGCAATTATAGCGGCTGATGGCGATTGCAGGTGTTTAGTCGGTATTGCACTGAGTGTCCACCCGGCTTCTGGGTATCATACGTAAATGTATGCCCCTGCTTAAATAAAAAAAAACGGTTCAAAACACGGTATAGGTATAATATTCCTAACATATTTTTTACTCGTAGAACTGTGCCAAATTCGGCATGTTGTATCTATTACATGCCATCAATAGCGAATATATGGCACGAGCGCACATTTCCCCTTCCGCTACGTCACGCTGTACGATGGATGGCATGTTATTTCAATGGCCGTACGGTGAGCCGTGTTTGCCTTTTTTCTATACATATTATAGAAATGATAAAAAGTTATACCTAAAGACGTATAATAAGTTTATTTACTTAGGGATGACGAAAATATATCTTTAAATAAGCTATCTAGTTCTTATATCAAAGGCTGGCAGCTGCTAAGTCGTGATTCATTTTCTTAAACTACTTTAAAGGACTTTATCGCGGTTTATACAGTTATTTGACAACTTGACGCTTCAGAAGCTCTGGTCATGGGTGGACTGAAATGCCAGAAGTCCTCATGTCCTTTACATTTATCAAAAGTACTCGGGTACTTTACGGATTGATGTAAAGTTTCTTTTTTTTAATTCTCTCTCTAGGTATTTCAATGTACATAGATAGAGAAGGCGGTGTGAGTTTTCATTTCTAGGGAGAGATGTGCATACTGTTTTGAGTGTATCTTCTGCTTAGTAGACTGGTTGCATAAGTTTTGTGACTTTGAAAAACGGAAAGGTGGCAATACATTTTTATAACTGCAATAGGGATGTAGTTATCAAGTAGAATAAAGCGAAAGAAGGAGCAGAAGCTGAGTTAATTTTGGCAAACGACGACGGACGTACAAACTCTTCGTAGACACATCTATATCCACGAAGGAAAACGGCTTATCCATACCTTCCAGCTAGTGATATGACTGCCAGACTACGTTCTCGCGCAGGTTACCTAGCATTTACAGAGACGCTAATCTTCTACTGATTTGTGAGTTTGTGAGTTTCGATGCATTAGAGAGGACAAGGGGAGGAGAGAATAATCCCATGGTATACCCTGCACGCTCGTGCGCTCCAAAATATTAACTATACGTAAATAATTGTATGTAACAATCGTCTCCTTATTAAAGACCAAGTAAAACCTAATATTCACATGACAGTGTAACATATTCCGGAGAGCCAACGCGCACATCATCTCTACACAATATGTAACAGTAACACAAACTCTCTCGTCACGGCAATGTACTCGTGTCTCGCAGTAAATGCTTTTTGCATTTTATTTCGGATAAATGTGGACGATATGTTTGTGAACCGTCCGGGCCGCTGTCCGTCAAACTCACCAACTTCCGCCCTCCCCCCTCCTCCCCCCGCGAGCCTCACATGTAATGTAAATAATTGAAGGATTCCAAATTAAATTGTGCTCAATGAATGATAATATCGACGACAGAAAACGTATTTGCTGTAAGTAGAAAAAATCGATTTTTGGTTTTATACACCATTAGAATCAGAAAAAAAAAACTGCGTCGAATGGTCTCAGTCGTTTATTTATAGGATTAAAAAAAAAATACTTACGTCTTCTCAATTTTGAAAAATATATGCATTTAATTTGTTGTAACCACCAAAAAATCCGGTGTTTTGCTGTTTTTTTAACTTACAGCAATTTAGTGGCGATATTAAAAATCTTTTACCACTTACGCAGTCTGGTTTCATGATTGACTTTTACTTACAGCGTTCTTGAGGTCAGTGAATTTCACAGACTTACAGTCTAATTGTAGTTTATTTCCTCAATGAGTACAAATTATGTTTTTTGTGTACAAATTCTTAGTGCGAAAACGCAATTTTGATAATATTATTTTATTTTAAGTATTGGTGGAAATTTTGTTGATTTCGTTCATGCAGTTAATTTTTTTTTTATAGGATAAGGGGCAAACAAGCAGTTGGTAGATGACTACCGCCGCCCATAGACATCTGCAAAACTCGAGGCTTTGCAAGCGCGTTGCCGGACTTTTAAGTATGAGTAAGCTCTTTTCTTGAAGAACCCCAGGTCGTATAGGTTCGGAAATACCGACTGTGGCAGCTCGTTCTAAATGATGTTGTGCGTGGTAAGAAATTGCGCCTGAAACGCACAGTTGTAGACTTTGGGACATCTAGGTGGTGGCGGTGGAACTTGGAGTTCTGCCGCGATGTCCTAAAGTGGAACTTCGCTGAGGGTATTAACCCGTACAACTCCTCGGAACACTCCCCGTTGTAAATACGGTAGAAAATGCAGAGCGAGCCTACATCTCTCCCTAACGCCAGAGAATCAAGCCGATCGGATACACATTGATCATCAACGATACGAGTCGCTCTACGTTGGATGCGGTCAAATAGAGGGAGTTGATGTTGAGAGGCTCCAGCCCAAAGGTGAGAGCAGTACTCCATGTGCGGTCGTACCTGTGCTTTGTATAGTTGTAGTACATGCGCTGGCATGAAGTACTGCTTCGCCCTGCTGAGAAAACCCAGCTTTTTAAAAGCAAATTTAGCCTTCGCTTCCAAGTGACCGCGGAACTGAACGTTACTCGATATGTCGACACCAAGATTACCTGAGGCCATTAGGGGAGTATTCTGGAGACGAGGATATACGTCGAATGGGTTTTTTTTAGTGGTAAACGAGCAAACTTCTGTCTTAGTGGGGTGAAATTGGACTAAATTAAGTCGGCCCCATTCCGAGACTTTGGCTAACAGAGATTCAACTTAGGATACAAGTTTGTTCCGACACTCGGTGACGTATTCCCGGGAAATATTGGCGCGGCCAGTGTATATTGCATCACCAGTACTGTCATCCGCATAGCAATGAATGCCGCTGGTTTGCAGCATGTCATTAATATGCAGAAGAAAGAGTGTGGGAGACAAAACACAGCCTTGCAAAACCAGCATTGAAAGATTTGCGGTCCGAGCATGCACCATCGACAACGACTCTAATGCTACGATCTGTCAGAACACTAGTGATCCAATCGCATAATTTCCCGGGTAGTCCGAATGAATTAAATTCAATGTGACTATAATATTAATAGCATTTTATTTACACCCATCTGTGTCCTCTACAGGCTTCTAAGACAATTCATTATGTCAACTTCAATTTAAAAATTAACATAAGGCCTTATGATAATCCTAATTTATTATTATTTGACGTTTACAGCATTTTAAAGGTTTCAAAATGACCGGAATCTTCTTTCGCCATAGAGATTCGATACTTATATACGACATTTTTGCATTCCGTAAATTGAAAATGAATTGCTGTAAGTAACGAAACACCTACTTCCACAAATTTTAGTAACATACAGATATTTTCAGTGTATTAGTATTGTTATAAGTTGTTCACGTACCAAAAATCATGTGTTTATTGCTTGTATTATCAGAGTTATGATTTTTTTTTCAATTTAAAAAAAGTTTTTTGGCTTTTTCTCAGAATGTCACTTTTCTACTTACAGCAAATACGTTTTCTGTCGTCGATATGTTTAGCAAAATAATTTCTATTTTTATGAATTGTGTGGACAATATATTTTACATTATATTACAGTATAGTCATTTGTAAATATTATTGGAACAATAGTGGTCTCTTTGTACCTAATTAGCAACGTCCTAACTATTTAGAAAGATACAATGTCACAGGCAGATACAAACACACATATCAACGTTAAACTTTTTACGCCCACTTTTCCGTCAGAGGTTTATAAAATAGAAATGTAAGTTCAAGTACTTGTAATATAATAGCAGCGCAGCGCAGAATATTTTTAAATAAACAGCATTAAATGGACGCCGGAATGTAAAAAGACATTTGAATGCTGTCCGATGCAGTCGTCTACCTGAAAAATGAATAAATATTTTCCATACAACGCATTTTTCATTTTGATATCAAAGCTCAATGTGTGCTGACTTTCAATGGAAATATAGTCCTTCAAGTGTAATTAAATATGTTTGGCTGCACAGTGTAAAGAATATAAATTCAGAAGCGTAGTTGTTTTAGTTACGTAGCTATGTTGCATTGCATTGAAATTGGCAAGGCACGAGTGATGAGATCTCATTCACGACACTGTCGTAAAGTGACAGTGCGTCTCCATCATCAGATCAGCTCCTAGTCATAATAATCTTGTATAGTCGTCTGATTTACACATTCATGGAAACTTTCATCTCATATGGTAATCGGGAACTAAACCAAATTTAACATACTAGATTAGATTACAGATAAACAGCGGGACAGCTGAAACTAAATAAAAACTTGTTGAATAGGATATAATGTACATTTGTATACTCCTTGTCTCACACTATGGTCAGCTAACATGACGAGGTCTTGAAATACTGCAGTTGATTACGGATCTGTTGGCGTGTCTATGTGTTGACGTGTGTGTACACTACAGGCTCCCATTATTCTTGTGCCCGATACTATGACATAAAAACCAGTTTTGTAACAGTTCAAAAGAACATCACTTCAAAAATAGCCCAAGTTAACATTTAACAGGCGTTTTTATTCTACGAAACGAGTTTGTCGAATTCATTCAAAGCAGCCGTTTTAAATGTTTGAAAATAATGCGCCACTTCAGTAGCGGTCTGAATGAGCGAGCAATTACGGCGTAACGGAGTCAAATTAAACAGTGAGGATTTAATTAAATGTGTAGATGGCGCTGCGGGAAAAACCCGCTGCGATAGCTGAAGTTGGAGGTAAGTGCCGCCGCATTTGACTTAAAGATGTTAATGTGATAGAGTTTTACCTGGGTAAAACTGGAAGTCGATGAAAATATTCTCACACCGTCTAGAACATTTGTGTATTAGCTTAGGATAGTTTTAAGTCCTTCGTAAGTTTTGAAAGCTTAATATGCATGTAGATAATATCTATTTTCCTATTATGGATTAGCGAATTTGACAGGTCTCTAGAGATTTTTATGATTGCGGAAGCTGCGCCTCGTGATTTTGGCCACGTAATTTTCTATTCCTTGCAAATAACGGAATAACATATACTTTACGACTTATTATTCTCAAACCTACAGAAGAGGCACAGAAAATGTCATAAAATTCCATAGACCCGTTTCGGAACTAACGAGATTTACAATTTAAAATTGGACGGATCTCATTTGTTTTCCTTCCAGTATGTTTCATCGTGTTTCTTTCCAGCAAGCGACGTGATTTAAACACAAGATAAATAAAAACTTTTGAGAGACAATAATTTTTAAGACCTTTCAACGCAGCCGAAACTACTGTAACTAGAAACTTCAGATATAGTTCCCTTTATGATGTAGTAGGGTTCCATTTATGACGGACTAGCTGGTGCCTGCGATGACTAATATTATAATCAAAGTGACTAACAGACAAATATTCAATGTACCTACAGACACACGAATTTTACTGTTTTATTATATGTATAGTAGAGACCATTAAGAAAGGATTGATTGAGATGAGGTGGTGAAATAGGGGTTAAAATTTATATGGAATTCTGTAATTTTTCTAATAAGTATAAAAATAGGTATATTTTTTATTACAATGGGCTATTTTCCAAGTTTTCAAAAATCACTCCAGAATGTTTATCAGTGGTCAATGAACTTATACATTTTTTTATTTTTTTTCTGACAAGTATTTACTTTCAAATTTTAAATTCAAAATTTTAAAGACCCGCGAAAACGCTTCTTTAAGCAAAATGGCGTCCTGTGACGTAGATATTCTGTATCCTAAATGTCAAGTAGTGAATGACTTATGTATGTGAATTATTTCATATGTAGCATTTGTTTATTTTGTAATCTCTTTGTAATAACAAACATTTGTACTAAGTATCAACATTTAACAGTGACCATAATATTAAAATTATGACCTACAACTTTTTGACAAATGACAATTGACAACTTAGTTACTACGCATATTACGGTACCATAGAGCTCACGCAATACTGACGTCATAATCAATTTCAAGTCGTTTCGTATCACGTGACTCATGAATAAAAATACGTATTTTTAAAAATTGATTTTAAAATGAAATATTGATTATTTACTAATTATTTCACTACATAATGACTTCATAAATCATATTAATTAAAGATTACATTATAAGCTTATATTTTTAATACAGGAAAATAGCCCATTAAACATGATCTATGAAGGTAAAATGGACGAAATTCCCTGCGTTGGCACGGAGCAATTATTGTAAAAATTGCTACCGATAAACAATTATCAACTGAACCGCCGGCTCACTTGACGCCTTCTCTCCGTCTCCACATGTCAGCTCCACCTCCCTGGAGACCGCCGGCTCACACGGCACCTTCTCCCCGTCTCCACATATCAGCTTCACCTCCACGGGGACCGCCGGCTAACACGGCACCTTCTCTCCGTCTCCACATGTCAGTTCCACCTCCCCGGGGACCGCCGACGCACTGCACGACACCTTCTCTACGTCTACACATGTCAGCTCCACCTCCCCACCTCCCCGGGGACCGCCGACTCAGACGGCATCTTCTCTCCGTCTCCACATCTCGCAGCTCCATTTTCCCGGGGACCGCCGGCTCACACGACACCTCCTCTCCGTAAACTTCAATATTTTCAACGCTCGCGATCCTCTCGAGCTCGATATTACATAAAATGCTACTTTAAAACACATTACGTTTGATATGAGGTTCACTTACGACGAACGAACGAACTTACTTAACGAAACTGCAAAAAGGTTTAATGTTATGTAGATATTGATTGAAAATTTAAAACATTTTATATATTAGATTGCTGTCATGTTTCATAGCAGAGCGACATACATTGTTGCGATGCATTTTCGTTTTATCGAGTCTTACAGTAACTGTAGACTGTTAAGGTCCACTTCATAAAATAAATATTATTTTTTTTATGGTATAAGGGGGCAAACGAGCAGTTGTAGCCATTTTCATGACTACCGACGCCCATAGACATCTGCATAAAGACATATAGATGCGCTGCCCCCCTTTCTCCTCCCACCTCAATGGGCCACCGGCTACTTACACACCGCACGAAACGCGACAGCACAGCTGTCACTTCGTGCCGGTCTCATGTAAGCGAGAGGTATAAATCAACTTCGAACAACAACGAAGCGTACTATTGTCACAAGCCAATATCGAAACTGCCATTTGCTCCTGTTATATTATTAAAACTAGAATAGCGAATATATTTTCCAAATAAATAAAAGTCCACAGTGTCGCCCTTTGGAATACAGCCGTAGACAAAATCAGTAAAAAATGAAACATTCGCACGACCTTCGTCTTTTTTATCTCGATACCAAGGACGGCTCATATCACGCATTATTTAGGGAAAAGGGACCGAATAGCTTTCGGTGGAAATTCTAGACATTTCGATGTTTATATTAAAATATTTGCCCGTTAGCGTTGAGATTGCCGAGTTTTTGGCATCCTTCTCTCCGGAATAATATATAAATAATTTTTTTTTTTAATAAATTTTCGCACACTTCTTCGTATTTGGAAGTGCCTAGTAACTTCGTACGTATTATTCATAGACAAACAGACAAAAAGAGAAAATAATGTATCTGCCTTTTATTAGTCCTACTACATCGACAACTGTTTATCTCGACCTAACGCCAGATAGGACCAGTTTGGTGTCTCTACAATTCTCCATTCATTACAATTAATTTTGTATTCTAATAGACAATAATTATAATATATAATTATTAATTCTAACATATATAGAATTCTCTCTTCGTAGTGTTTCAAACTCTTAAAAGGTTTGACAGACTTTATGATACCCACTATGTATATCTGAGCATCGGTCATAAAGTATGTTTCAACATTTTATTCTGATATTTCGACTGGATTGAAACTTACACAAGCAAAACTGCGGAGTGCAGCTAGTTTTTCTGTAATATCTTCGAGTAACAGTTTCACTAGCTATACTCGTCTCAGTGCGATAATTTATATTTTACGCCGCTACTTCGGCAAATGCGTCAAAATTTTGCAGGGAATAAACCAAATGTGAAAATACGACTACCCTTATTCGCCTGGCGCCAAATCCACAAGCGGGAGGAGTATTATACCTCGGAATATTGACGATCGAGAGCATCGAAAGGAAATACTTTTCATATTGGGACGCATACAGCGGGAAGAAATTAAAAATGTTTGCGATAGTAGTAATAGTATTCAAGTAGTAATATAAATAAAACTTTATGTTCAAAAACTTGAGTGTATTCAGCAAAATTGAAATCAATTTAGTTTTAAACCAACATATACGCTTACGTGAGGTACGAGAGAAAGGGAATCAGCAGTCTTAACGACCTCCCGCCGGAAAACTTTGTGGCTTCACCACAGTGGACGTAAACCTTTAAAGTGACAGGCAGTAAAGGTGATCGACATAATAAAACTCAAATTACTAAACATTATATTTAGGCATTAGGTATATAATATTTTAAAATATTACGTTCTTATCTGATTTAAAATATTTATAAACAACTGACTCATTTAAAATAGAAAACGGGGATATAATACATGTTAAATAGACAATGATGTAAGACTACACCGAAGCACCTATACTGTGTGTTGGTAGATTTAAGTAAATCTCATCGGATGGCCCCGAGCGCCGGGTTTACAGAATACAAATCGAAGGTGTCGCCCGACCGCTATAACGTGAACTTTTACATTCAATTGTAAATCCTTATTGTGCTGCGCCGGTCGGCAGGGAGTAAAAATGGACGGGTCAAGAGAAACTGGGTAAAGAGATAGACCAGCTAGGCGACCACCTGAGATTTCAATTTTGCGTCACTGAATACTATTTATTCAGATATCTCGATATCTTTTATATCCACAAAATATATTTTACTATTTTCATGTTTGTTTTTCCGGTATGATATGATACGCCTTAGGTAGTTTAAGTTTGGACCTTTGCCTGAGATAAGCAATACAATATTACTTTATCCAGATGGGTGAATAGAACTGAACTAGATGTGGCTTTATTGCACTGAAACTGATTTTCTTAACGCTATTTGAATTGCGGCGATAACCCTACTCTCGCATCTGCAAGCAAACTGATATTGAAGGTGCGATAGGTACTACTTTCACAGTCAATCCGGCTTAGCAATAGCGCGGTGACACTGACAGAAGAAAGAACAAATACTTTACTTTTTTGACGTAAGCTTCTGTGGTACTAACTAGGTATGTTAGATCATTTATTCGTCTCTTGAATAAGGTCTTCATCCAGCAGTGGCCGTAACGGCTAATAACTACTAATTTTTGTTTTTAAATCAGGTAGGACACATCTTGTATAAGTTTCGGCAGTTACAGTTCGATGGTTCGTTTGCAATAAAGAAGTAGGTACTTAAGGTATATCCCTAAAGCCTTACGTTGTGATAATCGGTAAGAACAACTAGCGAAATAAGTTACGACAGACTGAGATCTGTCTTTCATTCCTCATCTAAAGAAGACATACCACACGGCGTTTTTTCCATGTTTTTGAACATAAAGTTTTATTTCTATTACTACTTGAATACTATTACTACTAATTTAGACACAAACAAAGTAGTTAAGGTAACGAAAAGCTTGTAAGCGTTTTTTGAAACATGGGAAAACTTAATGACTCCCCTTTTTAAAATGCAAAGCCCATTACACCTTCTAATTACTGACCAATATCTGTATTACCATTTATTCCAAAACTTTGCTAAAATTGTTGCCTACGAAAAAAAATTAAACAATCGTTCCTATCGGAATGAGACGAGGTGGATACAATTGTTTAAAAATTTTGTATTTGTATAGAAAAAGATATAAATGAATAAACGATATAATTATATATACCTATATGCCTATAGGTATATTATAATAATAAACAATTATACATATAAACACAAACTGTTCGTAAGACAAAATATTCTCGTCATTAATTAAATTACTGTTCAGCATTTAGAATTCCATGAGTATAGCAGAATCTAAAGCGATTTTTTTATGGTATAGGGGGGTAAAGGAGCAGTCGGAGCCACATAACAATTATGTATAGCATAGATATTATAATAAATTCTAATAGAACATCATTCATCACATTCTAATAGACATTTATTATAGAGAACAATAACAGTCCAGCGAATCTTAGATCATATATAAATATATTATTTTATTTATAATAACTCCTAATATACAATATGATACAACGTAAGGCGGACCATCCAATTTTGGGAATGGCCCATAATTCCGTATGATACGAGGCCACTTGCCCTAGTAAATAATAAGCTCGTAATAATTGATGACCTCTTTCGGATTTTGTGGAAAAACAAAGAACTCTTCAAGTTTGTGATGTCACTATAATTCACAATTAGGTACGGTAAGGCGTATTACTAGCTGGCGTCCGCGACTTCGTTCACGTAACGTAGCGTAGCGTTCTAGTATAATCAAAGTGATTTGTTATTGTTTCCTTGCAGTGTGCCGAAATTCCGTCCTTATTGGCTAATCCATTTAAAGTATTTCTTTATATAAGACATTGGTTGTTTTTTCTTCTGAGGTCAAAATAAACAGGCCTACAGAGCTAGTGACCAGTGAAAAGACAACATGAAGCTGGCCGTGGGAAAAACAATCTGTTCTTAGGTCCACTCCAGCAGATTTCAACGTTTGCTATTGTCCAGCACAACTTACTGAATTTCCCGTAGGAATGAGCGATTATCCCGCAGTAAAAAGTATCCTAGATGTTGACCAGGCATAGTATCCATACACTACAAAAAGTTTCATTTGAATCCGTTCAGTAGTTTCGGAGATTAGCCTGGACAAACAGACAAAGAGACGGACAAAAAAATTTAAAAGTGTTCAAACATTACTTTATCATCGCCACCAATTAGTTTTTCGTAAATATATTCAATGTACAGACACGCGGATTTTACTATTTTATTGTATTTATAAATAGACTAGCTGTTACCCGCGGCTTCGCTCGCGTGGTAGTATTTCAAACAAGGAGCAAGATATGTATGTATATTATTCTATAGAATATTAAGAATATTCAATTGAAGATTATGAATTCTCACTTAGTGGGTTGTAAAGTAATAATATTTTTACTGTTCACGTGGGGAGCACATTCTTACATCTGGATTAAATTTTAGGTATAAATAAATTAGCGTAAATCATTTATACATATATTTGATGATATTTTTAATATTTGATGATGAGTTATCGAAACCGGTCATATTAGTGTGATTTGAATTAAAAAAAGTTTAAATAGTAAAAATAGTAGTTTATAACAGCTGTCATATAATGAAGGGTATTAAAATACGAGTGTGATTTTTTGAAATGAGAGAACGCGAGTTTCAAAATAGTAACACGAGTGTTTTAATACCCTTGTTATATGCAGTTGCATACAATACTTTATCTTCACTAATGCAATTAATCAATTAATAAAATATTGCGAAACATTAAATTCATGCCTACGTCACAGCGAACTCGACGACATTAAAATCTAAAAAAAAGTAAGAGGTAGTGCCACGCTGTATGCTTGCATGCAGCCGAATTGGACCGGGACCGGGACCGAGGAGAAAGGGGGGCAGCGCACCTGTATAGTCTCTATGCAGATGTCTATGGGCGTCGGTAGTCATGAAAATGGCTACAACTGCTCGTTTGCCCCCCTATACCATTAAAAAAAAAAATCTAACCAATGAGAGCGCAGCTGCAGCGCGCGCAGGGTCAATCAGGAGCGAGCGCGCGCTGTTAAGGATTTTGACATAAGGCTCTCTCACCACTCACTCTCTCTCTCTCGCTCTCACACAGTGTTATAATGAGATTTTACGATATCGATTTGGATATTATAACATCATGTCAAATTGCTTAAATTGAGTTTTTTGTTGTCTGAGCTATAATAGTAGTTATTATAAGTCAAGTATTGAAAACATAAGTAGAATATTACTACATTAGTGTAGATAATAGTAGTTTATGCAACTGTCATATAAAGAAGGGTATTAAAACA
>LUGF01041993.1:0-19572 GCA_001625245.1 Calycopis cecrops
AAAAAGTAAATTTGGTGTTTTGAGGGCCCCAGCTCTTATTCCTTTGAGGTACAAACGAATAAACCTAGTCGAATACCTGTAATGGGGCCTAGTGCATATCGTGCATGTCATCATACAATAGCATGCATCGTTTCGGCGAAGTAGCTGACCATTGAATGTTGAAAATCGGCAAAACTACAAAATCTTTACTTTTTGGGCCCCAGTTGCCAAACCTTCGAGGTACAAACGACGAAATCTAATAAATTAGCTGACCGCATACCTGATCCACGGTTTGCATACCCCTGTATAATAGCATGCATCGATTTGGCGCAGGTACAATCATTTATTTGCGGAAAAGTAAGTTTGGCATTTTCTGGGCCCCAGCTCCTATTCCTTTGAGGTACAAACAACCAAACCTAGTGAAATACCTGGAATAGGATTTAGTGCGTATCATGCATATCATCATATGATAGCATGCATCGATTTGCCTATGGTACAATCAATCCTTTATTTGCATAAAATACAGGAATTTAGTTTTTGAAGCCCATAGTTAAGTTTCAGATGGCCCAAAAAAAAAATATTTTTGGTACAATCAATTTTAGGCTTTTCTTAATATACCTACCAAATTTCAGCAAAATCGAAGACTAATGCATGCTGGGCCCTACAGGGTCCTCATTAAATATTGAGGTACAAACAAAAAAAAAGTTGGTACAATCCGGTACAAACGATTTGAAATACGTTTCAATAAAAAAATAATCATTATGGACACTTTGCATGCTAAGTTCACAGAGGTTATACATTTTGCATAATGTATCGCAAGGCCCAGAGGCGCGCTGCACCCCCCGCCGCCCGCGCCCCCGCACACCTCAATCGCATTAAATTCTCGTACGTGATCGACGAATTTAATAACGTTAATTGTCGTGCCATCAACCGGTATTAATTAGCACGTACATGATATCTGTTTTAACAGTAGGTATGTCAAATTAGCTCTATTAGTTGTCCGACCGCCTACCTGCAAGTTCTCGAATCTTTAAGACAACGCCATTATTGCGCTAATTAATAGTATCGTTCGTGGAAGTAACTAGCTAAGTCGATCATCACTACACTTAGTCTGGCCATAAATACTGTTACAATTAAAAATAATAAAAAATACATTTGAATTTGGAATCTCTTATTTTTATACGATTGTTCATTGTGTTTTCTCATTTATGGCGCCAATACATTGTACAATATTATACGATATTAGGGTGATAAAGAGAACAGAATCGCTGTGTTGCATTGCACAAAGTAGGTATGGAGCCAAATGCAATTTTTAATACTCGCCATACACTTGGTATTAGTCTAATGTTTGTGTACCGGGCTATTCATAGGTACAGTGAGACTTCCTCTGTTTGTGACAGAGAAAGATCTGGCCATCCAAGTAATGTTTATACGAAAAAGACGGTCGAAGCAGTAAGGGAAAGAATTCGAAGAAATCTTGTCGGAAAGCAAAAGATTGTATTTCAGGATATAAGTAAAGCACCTAGAACCATGTCGCGTATTTTAAGAGATGACTTAGGACTTGCAGTCTATAAGAGACGCACTGGTAATTTCTTAACTGATAATTAAGGAGGTGACATTAGTCATAGCATGTGATAAATTTGAGTGCGCTGGCACAGATCTGCCTTTTTTTCTCTCTTGCTCTTGACTTCGACAAGGCTCTCATTATCCTGTTCTTATGGGGAGCAGTTCAACTCCAATATCGAGAAATCAAACCATTCCACCTTCGGTTAAACGAGCTCTCGTCACAGCAAGTTTATAAAGAAAAAAAAAAGAAGAAGAATAGGAATGTTATTTATGTAGAAAAAAATGCTGTTACACATTTTTGTTACATAATTTTATAGTAACTGCCTATTCTAAGGCACATTATACAGCCGACAAAATGCGCAACAATGTAAGTAGTTCTAAAATGGTGACTATTCAGTTGTATAACTTTTTATTTGTTTTTTTTTTTTACGATATAGGAGCCATTTTCATGACTACCGACGCCCACAAACATCCGCATAGAGGCTACGCATACAGATGCGCTGCCCTCCTTTCTCCTCCCACCTGGGCCACCGGCTACTTACACACCGCACGAAACGTGACAGCACAGCTGTCACTTTACGCCAGTCTCGTGTAAGCGAGAGGTTCCTCCCCGGTCGTGCCGGCCCAATTCGACTGCATGCAAGCATGCAGTGTGGCACTACCTCTTACCAAAAAATAATAAAAATATATATATATAAAGTGCACGAATATTCATTTTACACGTACATCCATTAGGAGCCACTAAAAATCGAGTATTTTTGGCAACATGTGCACTGACTGCGTGCTTTGACACTAAATCCTCTTTGTTAAACGCCTTTTCATTACATCTGCAGTGCCATGCACAAAGGCAACTCAAGCATTTCAAAAAAACGGGAAAAACACATCACAAAATAACTGAATTCACAACACGATACTTCTACAGGCAGTATTGTGCGCTTGTTACACACGTAGATGGTCTGGGGGTTCAATTTATCGAGAACCATTGCTACTTTCTACCGGAGCTCGGCCACCACGGTCGGGAAAGTTCTCTCTCAAGCGGTAAGTTAGGGCTACATGTTTATAATTGTGTGTATTTTTTTTTTATGGTATAGGAGGGCAAACGAGCAGTCGGAGCCATTTTCATGACTACCAACGCCCACAAACATCCGCATAGAGACTATACAGATGCGCTGCCATCCTTTCACCTCCCACATCCATGGGCCACCAGCTACTTACACACCGCACGAAACGCGACAGCGCAGCTGTCACTTTACGCCGGTCTCGTGTAAGCGAGAGGTACCTCCCCGGTCGTGCCGGCCCAATTCGACTGCATGCAAGCATGCAGTGTGGCACTACCTCTTACTGTATATGGGAGCAATAGCCAAAACCAAGTGATGAATTTTATTGTTTGCTTCCAGTTTGCTTTTATTTAAAGTTTATGGGCGCAAACGAGCAGAAAGGGATTTTGATGAATTATCGAAGAACATTTACATCTGCACATTCTTGATGCAGATGCTCTTTCACCCCGTCCGCGTGTGGGCCACCAGACCTCTTCACATTACAACAAACTTGACACCATAAAGTGAGAGACTTCACTTTTGTGAACCTGCGTGCCCGATAGGGCTGCAATGCAGCTATGGCACGATTTCGTTCTTACAATGGTATTGTTTATTAAGAGAAGTAAAAAAGTTGCAAGTCTGTAATATTGTGATGGCTGCGGATATTAAAATATCCGCGAAATAATTCCTCGAAACGGTATTTTACATTTAAATTGAAACGGAAAATTGGAAATTCCCCTTTTACATTTACTACACTGAGGTTGTTACTTTTTCTGTAATTAGGGGGTAATTACTGCATTCATCAGTTATATATTTACAGCCCATATATTTCTATTTTAGCTTTTCCTACCGCTATAGAGGATTTCTTTTTTAGCTGTTCTTATACAACCAGCTAAGAAAGGAATAAGCTAACAAATAGGCTAGGAGAATTATTTCATATTATTAGACGTAGCTAATAAAATATTAATTGGTAAGCTGTAATTATTTACTGACAGTGCCTGGAAAAGTAGCAGTGCGTAAATTCAGTAACCTGCTATATGAGTAATTTCATAACCGCATTAAATTCTGTTATTGGCAAAATTTGAAAGTTCAAATATTTATTAGAGAACTTTGTCTCATTATATAATAAAGACCATGTTTTACTAATTCTTAACGTATATTTATAATTACAGATGAAATTAAAATTAACTATTTACGAAATAATTTAGAAAGGAAAGTCCGTTTCGGTGGACTGTTACCATTCTCACTCTTTAAACAGATTTGACCCCAAAAAAAAATAACTATTTAGCAGAGTTAACTTATAAATATGTTTTCCTAAACTAGAACCGGTGAAACAACCTGATATGATGAAATATACATTAATTAAAGTGTAATATATAATAATATATTATTGTAGGTTTTTATAGTACAGAAACCGCCTGGGAGGAGGGTACTAATCCCTTGGTGTGGTATTTGTCATAAAATCTGTTACCCTATATAGTTATATATCTTACCACATAAGCGTTCTTAAAAACTTATTAAAATTATTAATTGAAAGTTTATGCACGCTTTCTTTTCTTTTTCAAGCATAGAGCTTAGTCCTAACTGGGCTCCAATAGTACAACTGCTATTGCACTTGCTCCCTCTATACAATAGACACAACCCATTAGACATTAACAGATTTTACCACATCAACACCAGTCGCGGTTGCAACGTTTTTGGTCGTCATCAGAGGATGAAGATATTATATTCTAAGGACAAGTCCACCCTGGTGGACACATTGATTTCTTTTATTATCCCCTTATTTTAATGACACGTAAGGGGATTTTTTATTTATTCCCATAAGAAGATTTTGTTACATATTACTATCGCAAAAAAATTAAGTATTTTGTTAGATTCATTATCTAATTGCAATTTTAGTACATTCGGTGGACACTTGTGTCTTTTCTGTGGACCCTTAAAAACGTTTTTTTTAAATAACTATTGTAATACTTTATTTTGATCTCTGACAGTAATATATGTATTTTTGTTAAAATTGATCTCTATCAAATAAATATTTCTTAAAAAAAACATGATTTAATTTTTTTATAATCTTGATCCTGTTTTGACAATGACCCATATATAACCTATAACGTTTCTCGAACGTTTTCTTCCAAACAATAAATCAGAATGCGGACTTTTCCTGATTACATCAAACTTGTATCGCGGTACGTCGATACATCGCGATTGCTTGCGAGTCGTGCTGTGAGTCATCACCCCCCGTAACGCAGCCGCGCGTGTCTCTTGCCGACCCCCGATAAGAAAAAATGAGGGAACTTTAAATGGAAAACGGCTGGAAACGGCCGCCGCCATTGTCTCGACCCCGGAGGGTTCCCTGTATCGAGGGTTCGGTATCTTACCAGCAATTATCTTTAATATTTATTGTGCGTGTAATCAGAACATCCGATGTGTGTCGATTGTGAATCGAAATGTCAATTGTGTTTGTTACATTTGTGTTGTGTTATTGGAGCTCGTTGGAGCTACTTTGAGATGTAATGTCATGGACAGGGAGGAGAAAGGAGGGCGACGCATCTGCATGACCTCTATGCACATGTTTGTGCGTCAGTAGTCGTGAAAATTACTCCGACTGCTCGTTGTATAGGTAAGTATAGAAGAATTAAAAAGAAATGAATATAACAATACGATATATAATTGACGACCGATTGACCGTAAGTAGCGTAACACGTCACTCCAGAAGTCGGATTCAGGTTCCATCCAGGTCATGTAATACCAGAAAATATGCTTTAAAATATATTGGCTGTTGACTGGTATGAGCGCACGCCGAAACCGTCATCAGGTTTGTTTATATTTTTTATAGTACACACGAGTCGGTCACCGAGATGAAGGCCAGTTCCGACGTCCACAGACATCTGCAACGCCGGCGGTTATGCAGTTGCGTTGCCGACCTTTAAGATGAGAGTAGGCTCTTTCTCTCTCGTCTTGAAGATCAAGTCATATCGGTCCGGAAATACCGAGGACGGCAGCTACTTACATTGACTACAGTCAACTCTCAAGATTTTTATTGAACTGATAGAAAATCCTTCTGTAACGAGTCCGCGTCTTTTTACACATGAGTCATTATTAAGTCTATAAGTTGCCTTACGTGTTGCTCTTTGAACAAATGCACCTCTCCAATTCAGTAACAATTCAGTTCAATACAATGTGTACGTGTGGTTTTGGCTTTTAATCAAAGTAAGTCAGAACTCAATAACTTAGATCTCCACAGTTAATACACTTTCACGTATTGACACAGGTCTATGTATATATACACATGTAATGTACCTATATTCTACGGACGTGGCCAACGGCCTGTGAGCTTGTGGCTCGTCCTGCTCTCGTTTGAGATCACAGGTCGAGATTGCTCGCACGTAACACGCTACGGATGCTGTATCTATTTACTTGTCCATTTGTTTCTCTAATAGCGCCGCACTCGGTACGAATGTCAGATTGTTAATTAATATACCTAATGATTGTATGTTATGTTTATCCTCCGTGTTGTATAAAATCATGTACAACTTGTTATACGATGTACGTACATCAAAATAGTACGTTAGATAACAAGTAATAGCAATTATTTACGTTCATAAATAGTAATAGCGAATACAACACGTTAAGCTTAAAACAGAATATGCAATTATATAAAATTAGAGACACAGGACAGAGACACGTGCAAAAAGTTTTGCTGGGAAAGGTATTAGAATAAGTTTTTATATTTTTGAAAATATAAAAAAAATAAAAAAGCGTACCCCACGCTAAAAGAGTGTTAATAAATATTAAGTAAAGGTATTATTATTAATAAAATTTAGTATATAAGTATCCAATGTATCTTATGAGTATGTGAATATAATATTTTAAATATGAAATATTGAAAATTGCTTTCACTCCTACTACTCACTCTCTCTACTACTACTCACTCATACTAAACTTATCATATTTCTCTGGTGATAATAATAAAGCTTATGATATATGGCTTGTCTTGAATAAATAAAATATTCTTTATTGTACACATCACAGTAATAAAACAGGCATTTAAACAAAACACATTAACAATATAATTAAGAAACACAAAGGCGGCCTTATTACGTAATAGTCATTTCTTTCAGCTAACCTTGTACAGAGAAATTTATATTTGTTAAGGAAAGGTAGCGTTAGGTAGTACCTAGAATACATAACTTCCTATCTACATTTACGTAAAATATGATAAAACAGAGAATTTTAGGCACGATGTTTTTAAACTACTTTTTGACATTATATGAGCCTGTTGGAAATAGATGTAAGGATATGCTATAAAAGATGGTCAAAATACCAAATATTGCGCATATTTTACTACTACTTAGTATTCGTACTAGTGTATGTCGTACAAGGATGGTGATGTTGTGAGAGGGCGGTTACGTCCTTACGTCTATTATGTTTATATATACACACAAATATGAACCAAATCGAGAAGAAACCGTTTAGCTATTACAGGATCCATAAAAAATACCTAAAATTTGAATGAAAAATAACTAAATAAAGACTTTTCAATGTTAGATTAATGAGAATTAAAAAATCCTACTACATCGTTTCTATTTTTTCTAGTCTTCGTCTAAATATCAGTTCTCGACCAAAAAGTGTTCTTTCGATTTTTCGATTAACAACAATAACAGCCCCGAGTCTTAAAGTTGTTGGTGTTACACTTACACCCCGTGCCTCCGAGTTACGCCATCGATCGTTCTTGTAGCAGATTTCTGATGACGCCTGGCTGCCGTGTTTAGGGGATATTTGAGAATGAGGACATTATTATTGTTTATTGATTGATGGCGGCGGTACATGTGTAGGCGAAGCGTATCTATGCTTGTTCTGAATGGACATCCTGAGGCGCGATTTATTTCTATTCTATTTCATCTGTACCTTCAAAACACAGCGCTATCAACGAAAGAAAATGTCATTGGTATTACGCCACCGCCCACCTCTGAATTGTGTACTTTCAGATGTGGATCTTTATCAGTGGTTATAATAGTACAAGTCCCCGTTTGAGTTTGACCCTCTATAAAAAGAAATGGTTGTCGGTTTTCTTTCCAAAATTGTATCTGCCGATTATGCCTGTCTATCATTTATTGCGCACTCTCGCTCTTTGGAAAGAGACAATTTAGTCATTATTTTTATGCGTGCAGCCGGCGTTCGTAGATTTATAAGAAATCATAACGTCTTAAATAAAAATGTAATAAAAAAGATACACAATCAACGAAACAAATTCAAGGAGGTGGAGCTATAGTGGCAAACAATCAAGTGGGGTAAGTAAATTATGATTAAATTCGCTCCTCGCCGAAAACGCTGAACAAGTACAGCCTTATATCTCAATTAGGCTGTCAGGCTGTCAGCGGCGCGACGAAAGAACAACATATGCAACTTCCCTGGAGTGGGGCCGAGCCTAATAAAAACATATGATGCCGAAAATATAAGGCGACAGCTAGACTCTTCAAATTTTTACTTTCATTTGTTTTTCACCTCGGTTGGACTGCTCAAAGCAAAATAATAGTTAATATTACTGAAACCGCAACAAAAATGACCAAAGTTTAATGAATAATCATCAATATAGAACTCCACCAATGTCCACGCAGAAACCTTCCCCGATCTAGGCGATTTGCATTTTATTTCATTATTTATTAGTTATTACCATTAAAATAAACTTTCATCAACAAGCAAACTGTTTACATATCTGAAGGATCTAGTTGCATTTTAATTAAGGATAGCCATAGTATTAATGGGATAGTGATTTTCTTTCTAGCTGTAGTTGGTATCTACAAATGAGTTGGCCTTTTTTGACAACCAACGCGACGCTTATAAATATTCGCATAAAAATAAGCAGATGCGTGACTCTCTGTTACCTCATCTCCACAATAGGGCACTGGACTCACACGCTTGTTATTCAGTCACGACAAATATATCTTAAGTAATATTTAGCCGACGTCTAAGATAAATCAAAGCATCATAAGATCCTTGTCCGTAATTGGTTCCTGTGGGCCCACACAACCCAATTATCGAAATAAAAATGTCCTTTAATATTTTGTTCATATCCTCATTTGTTCTCGTTTTTCAAATGTTGACCTTTGTTTTTTATAGTGCTTGGAAGCTCACATAAATAGACGCATATGTATTATATAGTTGGGTTATTAAGGGGTTTAACTACCTTCTCAAGGATGGTCTCTTGATACACTTGTGCCGATGTTTTACACAAAAATACATATATCTCAGTTACTCCTTCATAGCTATCACCCCACCAAACCATCACTGAAGTCGGATAATGCCCACGTTGCACTCTGTCGACTAATTGAGATGCTTCCTTAGAGCTTTGAGCATAAATATGGTCACGTCACGTCAGGTCAAACCACCCTATTCATCTTTAATTTATCAGTTAAGAAACGACCAGTGCGTCTGTGGCTCATAGCCTATGAGACTATGATGCAAGTCCTAAATCATCTCTTAAAATACGCTACACGGTTCTAGGTGCTATCCTTATTTCCCGAGATAAAATGTTTTGCTTTCGGACAGGATTTCTTCGAATTCTTTCCCTTACTGCTTTAACCACCTTTGTCGTACGAAAACTACGTGGACGACCAAATCTTTCTCTGTCATAAGCAGAGGAAGACTCATTGTACCTATTAATAGACACAAACATATGTTAGTCATATGTTGTACGAAGTGTATGGAAAGTTTTAAAAATTGCATTTGGCTCCATAGTCAATACCTACTTTATGTAAGGCACGACGACGTGGTCTTCTCACGCCACCTGTAGGGGTGGCTGAGAGAGCCGTTTCAGGGCTTGGGGACCCTCCTGAGGCGGTCTTAGTTTCACGCCCTATTAATATTGGCTGGTGTTGGGGCCGGCCTAGCCGGTTTGTGAAATGAAAGATAGTTAGCTAACTAAAATCTTGAGGTACCTTCTGGTGGAGCCTGCGCCTACGGTCCGGTTCCGGTGCAGTCCCGGGCGGTCTGTCCCCTACAGGGTGAGACCGTCGGCACCCTGACGGAGGCCCAGCAGATGGCTGCCTTCGATCGTGGACGGCGTGCTTCCGGTGGCCCGGGCCGCGCGGTGACTCCTCCCGGCGAGGTTTTCACATCCAACATTCTCGTGCGGGCCCTGCACGGGGACTTGGATAGTGACGGGAGAGTTTGGGTATAGGAAAGAAAGAGAAAGAGGGGAGAGAGACGATAGCTTGATATAGAAGTAGTTTGAAAATTTAAACGAAGTGTGTGTGGGTTTATGGCTCTGGCATCGCGTCCTTGAGGAACGCACGGCGGTCCGGGGGCATCCTATGATTGTGTAATGCAATCACAGCGATTCTGTTCTCTTTATCACTCCACTCCATTTTAATATCGTAAAATATTGTACAATGTATTGGCGCCAAAATGAGAAAACACAATGAACAATCGTATAAAAATGACAGATTCCAAATTCAAATGTAATGTTTTATTATTTTTAATTGTAAAAAAAATAAATTATTGTAACAGTATTTATGGCCAGACTAATTATATAGCGCTATTTATAGAGGGATAACAATCACTTGAACATACGTATTTAGAATCATGAGCGGCGACTATCGTTTGAGTATAAGCATTTTGGGGACAAACGAGAGTTTGGTGCCTATTGATAACTACCGACACCATATTTAGCCCCTGAAAACTCGCACTCCGCTCGAAACGCGCTAGCGTCACTTTAAGGTGAAATCGTGAGAGGTACCAGGTAGCTGGCCTATTCGGTTGCAATGCTGCTA
The DNA here is from genome assembly GCA_001625245.1 of Calycopis cecrops. NCBI lineage: Eukaryota > Metazoa > Arthropoda > Insecta > Lepidoptera > Lycaenidae > Calycopis > Calycopis cecrops. The sequence goes on from LUGF01041993.1 coordinate 10,355, forward strand.
TAGCACTATATAATACTTAAATACCGGCTGTTCTATATTTCCTAAAACTTTTAGTTACTTGTGTAGTTTGTCCACGGGGCGTGAACTGCGGCCACAACTGTGGGACGAGCCGGAGCAGGCGGCATATTTAAACAACTTGTCAACTTTCAAAGCCGTAGTGAGGATATGTACGGGGCGTCACATTTTGTTAATCAAAGTGCCGTAGCGCCTAATTATAGTAATTTTCCACTCGCTATGTCGTCCTTGAGACCTTTACTGCTATCATCAACATCAGCGCGACCTTTCGGGACAGATCAACTCTTCTTCTTATCAATCTCAATAACTTTATAAATCACACGTTCCGCTAATATACAACATAAGTGCTAAAGCGATGCGACGGTCACCTCTGAATTTTAACAATTGGTTCTAGAACCATCTACTAAGTGAAGTGAAAGAGTTCCCCTAATGTCCAATCAATTTTTTTCTGATACATTCCTTTAGCTCACAAGATACCATACAATAGTGCAAGCTATGCTATTTCGTTCTGTATGTGTTTCCGATTGTTCATTGGAGATGGTGTAGGGAAAGACGACACATCTGCTATGCAATTACGTAGATATTATGGGTATCGGTACTCACCTAAAGGCTTGGGTATTCATTACATATTAGGTATATTGCATATAGGTTGCTTCTTCCACATATTGTGTGAAAAACTGTTATCATTTTAACCAGCGGCCAAATTATCCAGGCATATATAACGTCACAATTCCTTGGCCCACATAATCCCCTTATTCCTGTACCGCCCGTCCTGTGGGATCGCCTTTTCCGCGTCACCGTATTTTTTCCTCCGTTTTGTATTAACTTGAATCTTTTATAAAGACAAGGAGCGTCCCGCGGCGCGCCTCTAATAATGATTTAGCGGCGCGGGCTCCCGAGGGCGGCGTAATTTTCCCTTAGTTACTTGAACACACAATTGTCCGAGCCAAAGTGAAAACAAACCAAGAACTCCATTTAATCATTCGCCCATGCATGGTCATTAAGATTTATTGCACCTCTCGCTCGACTCATGTAAACGCGCGCTCGAATGAAAAATACTCATTTGGCCGCTTTGATAATAAACATAAGGACTTCTCTGGAACATGCAACAAATTAATCGAATTCGGATTGATTTTTAACAAAGAGTTATAATTTATAACCTGCATACAGGCTAGCTCGTAATATTCTATAGAACCCGTGTATAAAAAATATATATATTATATTTTGAATTACTTAAGATATGGTACGATAAGACGTGCTCAACACGCACAAACACGACAATATGAATTCAATCAATTAACATTTAATTTCATATAATGAAAATACAGGCACTAAAATACTAATAAACATATAATATATTGCTAAAGTTTTCTGTGTAACATTAATCTTTAAAATAACGAAATCAAATAATTTAAATGTTTTTTTGTTTTTTTTTTATTTAAAAGTCAAATTATTTTAACTCGTTTATTTTCTTAAAATTCGTCTAATATAATTTTTAAGCAATTCCACAGATAAACTCCACAATAAAAATTCAGCCCGATTATCTTGAAATAAATGTAACAAATAGGTAGATCATTAGTATAAAATAATGATTCATAGAAGTATTCATTTAGAATTCGTCCACAAAAGGATTCAATTACAATTCTTTAAAATAATCTGGCAATTTTGTAAAACAATTTGCAAATCATAATTTTATTCACGCAAACGACTGAATCGATTAGTCATACAGTCACAGTGAACTTTTAATAGCTTTTCTCTTTTGTTTTGGGTACAAATATTTTCTTTTTCTTAGGTGATCTTATTGTAGCTTTAGTAGCTTTTTTTTTTATGGTATAGGGGGGCAAACGAGAAGTTGTAGCCATTTTCATGACTACCGACGCCCATAGACATCTGCATAGAGAATATACATATGCGCTGCCCCTCTTTCTCCTCCCACCTCCATGGGCCACCGGCTACTTACACACCGCACGAAACGCGACAGCACAGCTGTCACTTCACGCCGGTCTCGTGTAAGCGAGAGGTACCTCCCCGGTCGTGCCGGCCCAATTCGGCTACATGCAAGCATGCAGTGTGGCACTACCTCTTACTAGCTGTTGACTTGTTGGCATCCTTAATCATATGCGCCTTTAGGAACAATATGGCTTGCTGTTCTACACTTTATTTTATATTTTGTTCATTAAAAATTTATATTTATACAATCTATAAGTTTTGTCGGCTGCATAGATAAGAAATATATCTACATCAAAGTCCAGGCGATAGGGCCGTAGGAAACAAAAGAAAAGTAAAACCTACGCGCGGGAAAAATTGTCCTCGCCTTCACACTCGTATAAAATGTTGTCCATGATATCTTCTTAGCACTGATATCTCTGTTATATAACAATCTCGTGTCACGGTTCTTAAGGTTGACATGAAATTTTCTTTTTTACCTATAGGTACAAGAATAGTTCGTATAAAATATTTTAACCATGCATCCTGTTATCTCTCAATTTACATGGGTAGTATCATCTAGTGACATATTATATATTATATTTATCAAATAACTACAGCGATGTAACGAAAGCTATACAATACTTAGTTTTTGCTTTAGCGTCCATGGTGAGAACCAACCACTTAGTTTCGAAACCGAATCCTAAATTATAAGTTCAATTTCATTGTTTGATGTCTTTTGTCTTTCCTAAATGCATTTGATTCACTTGGAGAAGTTCGGGATGAGTTTGAACCAAAGTTTACAGACGATTCCAAAGATGTCGCTGTTAAGAAGTTCCAACTTAGTTTAATGGGTTTTGAATAGAAGATTACGAGAGATACGTCCAGCTGGCTAAAGATATTTTCTACATAACGTTTCTTACTTATAAGAAAAATTTAAATTATGTGATATTAGCCGCGGCTCGCGATTTCACTCGTAATTTTCGATGGCGGCTGAATATCGAGATGAAAAAAAGTGTCTGCTTTAACCACACAGCTGAAGTAAAACTTAATTATTGATTTTCATTACCGTAGTTACAATAACATAACATGTCATTTATTTTTAAATACAAAAAAAATGTCACTTAAATCGAATTTTAATTTTGAATTTGAATGACAACTTCCATTGGCCTCGCCCGATGTGTAATTTCTATAACGCGAGATATAATATTCTATAGCTGGCGAGAGCCAGTTTACTCTCCAAGTCAAGCTCGCTTTTTTTTAATAGCATAAGAGGGCAAACGAGCAATCGGATCCTTTTGATAACTACCGACGCCCTTGGACATTCGCACGATTGTTACGCGGACCCTATATTAACTTCGGAACTAAATGACCGACAGACTTGAAATTTCGGATTTTAAGTATGTGACTATAGCTTACTGGGTGACAATTTCTGCCTTCTGGTCTTATCCAGAGGTTCTCAAATAGGGGCCTGAAAATGCTGCGAAACGGTTCCAGTAAAGGATGGTACTGCAGTGTTTGCTTCGCGCTTGACTTGGTGCGGGCACTGCCGTGGCCCCCAGATTATGGATTTATATTTTACAGTATGTAATTTACGGTTAGTACGGTTAGCCTTCGAAAGTATAGAGGGATCAATATCACAGGAGGAGCATCGATGAATTGTGACATCTTAAGAGTCATCTGTCAACTTCAGTACGTCACCACTGTCCTACTTCTACTCTAGGATATTATGAAAATGTAACACATACTACAGGAGCAGAGTAGAGATAGATTGTGAGTTAAGTATTTATTTATACTAGTGGACCCGCAAAGATCGATATTCGATCTATGTGAATTTTTTTTGTAAATAACTAAATATCATAATATTACTTATGACATTGTAACTAACGTAAACAATTTATGTAGAATTTTCCACACTTGCCAAAGACACATAAAAATTTTATCAATAATTACGTGTACCCTACCTATGCTTGGTAGTGTGTGTAAAGTTTTATTTATTACATTAAAGTACTTTATAAACATTATTATTAAAATATATTAGCGTTCTGCACTTCTCTTACATGTAAACTATAAGTGTGCCAAATTTCAAACTCCTATGTCCCCGCAATTTTCGTGAAAATTTTCCTAAAGTTTTTGCTTCACGTATTAATATATAGATATTTCGGCTGGCAATTGTTATTGTAACTGGCTTACATCGCAGGATGCAAATCTCATTTGCCAGCGTGTACCGCGAGCGGGAAAGTAATGGAACACGACAAATTGGCCGTTTCGGTGACCGAGTACCAATTCAATAACGCTGTTATTTATATCAAATAAAAGGGTTTAGCTATGTGCATGTGTGTTTTGGCATATGGATTTTACTTTTGACCGCCGCAGGCTGGTTCACTGGGTACCGCCACGTATGAGGTTTTATGTACATACTAGCTTCCGCCATCGGCTTCGCCCGCGTTGATTTCGGACTTCAAAAATGATTAAAAATTTTAACTTATTATGTTATTCTGATATGAAAGCTATATTACTGTAACGTTTCATGAAAATCCGTTCAGTAGTTTTTGTGTGAAAGAGTAACAAACATCCTTACAAACTTTCGCATTTATAATATTAGTAGAATTTCTATTATAAAAATCTTAAATATATTAAATTTTAAAGTAATAACTCCTATCTTAGGAAACAAATTTTCAGGAATCCTAGGTAAACACTCTACAGTATATGCAACGCATCTGCTTAACAATTAATCGTTAAGTAGATAGGTACGTTGCATATAGGTACTCTGTCGGACGGACATTCAGAGCTTATCAATTGTGTAATGTGAATCCATGCTCTTAAAGGACTCTCTAACTACTCACTATTACGAACCCCACGAAACATCGCAACAGCAATTACTTCATGTCTATATTTTTTGTAAACTGCTGCTATTACCCATTGAGCAAATTGGCCCGACTCTGAAGTCTACGATGAAGCGATGGCTCCTCTCATATACCGCTTTACTGCAGAATTTGCCATGTAACCTAGTAAATAATTTAAATAAAATTCTATCTAATTTTAAATTAGTAATTTATTTACAATACTTTTTCATGACTCGAAGGACCATTATGTTTTCAACTATATTCCATTTCATTTTTTAATTTCATTAATAAGCATAATTTAGACATGAGTCATTGTAATTCGTTATAAAATTACCTACAATGCACGCCGCCCTTTTTGCAAACGTCAGGCCATTTAGCCCTCACGCCATATTTCTGCCCACTGAGTCAAACACATTGCAACCCTGCCATTTAATTGGGTGTCGTTTACGGTGAAAACAATACACGCGAAAGGTGATCACTCAAACGATTCTAAAGTGAAGGAAAAGATGTAAGCGCTGTAAAGCGCGGTACTGTTACGCTTGATTGTTCGATCGCTGATTCATATGACTTTAGTTTTCATATTTTTTCATACCACACGCCGTAATTCGTTTCTACGGACTAAACTTCAATAAAATATTGCCTGGCTTCCTTTTATGAATAAGGGTGCAAACGAGCATCAGTAGATCTAATGACTGATAAAAAACGATATAATCGTACGATCGTGTTGTGTAAAATGTGTTATCCTGCTTTTGCTTTACTTTCCTGCAGCTGCTACCTATTTCTTAAAAATCAGTAATCCTATTACTGATTTTTAGATCAAAGTTGTTTAGAATATTCCTAACTTAAAACTCAGATATTTCATTGTCACGTAGTTACGCTCCTACAGTTTGGAAATTGCAAACGCACACTCTATTGTAGGTTATCCTTTTATTTTCTTTCAGCCTTACAATCAATAAGAGTTCGTCATTAAACTTTTTTCATCTTCACTTCCAAGTAAATTAAACATGGGTGCATAAATTAAAGAGGAACTTTTTGTTAGACGTCCAGTGCGGACTCCACACACAACGCGACGCGCATGCGCTATAAACTCGCAATAAGTTTTAAATTTAGAATCGTCGCCGGAATTTCGCTGCCCTATTTATGTCTGTCCCGCCGCAAACATGGGAATAAGTCTGCGAAATAACGCATGATTATTACCCAATGATTATTGAAGTGTTCTGAAGTGTGATTAACAGGATGTGGACTTTGTGTGTGTGTCATGATGACAATTGAAACTGTGTTTGTGCGTTTGAATTGACAGCTGCGAAAACTTGAAGAGATGTTCCGTGTAATAATATTCATCTTATTTGTATGGAAACAAGGTATTTTTGAAGACATTTCGTTTTTATATACATACTACATAGCATTGTGACTGTGCTTAACTGTTACATGCATACCTACTTTCCGATTTAATTCTTACCTTTTTCAATAAGTTTTCGTACTCTCTAGGAAAATTAGCTCTACTTTCTTTTCTCTCTTTATTAAATGTGAAAATTTAATTTGACTGTAATAATATTTGTTCTTATATACTTAGAACTGCTGTGCATTTCGGTATTTAGGTTATAATATTATGAAACATTAAATTCTAACCTAAATTACATAAACTATTGAGCTATTCATGATTCAATTAGATGCTCAACTTTTAGAATAAGAAGGAGGGCAATTCACAAAAAAGTTCTAATAGTTAAATAATGAGACATTCCCAAGTTTTCCATTTTTAGGGGACTTCAATTACAAATATTGAAACTATTTATTCCTATTTAACACAAATGTCTTCGGCGGCTATTATTATCATAATGGTACGATCTAAACTGACCTATTTTATATATTTTATGATATAGGTCCGACGAAACAAATGTTAAGGTCACACTGACCTATTTATTTCATTGTCTGTGTCGTGAACTATTTTTTTGCCTTCTGCCCTTTTATTTTTTTATAACGCTACTGGTAATAAAACATGAACGAAGATAATATAAATGCGACGAAAAAATTGGTTTTGTTTTTTTTAATCTTCTGTAAAATAAATTGGTTTAATTTTTCCTCTTTACCATTTAAGAATAAGCTGTATAAGGGCTCTGTTACTACTTAATATTACTTACCCCAAGGCTTAACCTGCGTAGTGTTCTCCTAGGAGGTTTATTTTTCGGTATAAAAAGTAGATTGTATGTTATACCACATTATAAACAATATGTGTGCCAAATTTCACATGAATAGGCATAGGCGAAACAATAAAATACAAAAGATAAAATATATAGTTTAAGGGGCCAAACGAGCAGTCTGAGCTGTCGTGTCAGCAGACATCCGCATAGAGGTTTTGCTAAAAAACGATAGCACGGCTGTCACTTTACATCGATATCGTGTGAGCGAAAGGAGAGGAGTGCCGGACCAATTAAGCTTTACCTCTTTCTAAATGCTCTCCAGTGAATTTCCCATACCTCTTAAGAACTCCTTGACATGTCTACGTAGAAGGAGTATCTAGATTCTCTTACATTCTCTTTCTAACGATGCGTACGACCAGTCCGTCTCTTCTGCCCCGCAGACCGCTCATTTATACTAATATTATAAACAGGAAAGATTTGTTTGTTTGTTTGTATTGAATAGCCTCCGATGCTACTGGATTGATCAGATTTTTTTTTATTATTAAAATCCAACATTAGGAACATAGGCTTACCGCGGGAATGCTTCATCTCATGGGAAAATGGGTAATAGGACGATATAATAATAATAATAGAGGAGTTACGTTACACGTTACATGCTAAAAAATTCTGCAATCATGACGGGACAACATCTGTCGGGTCTGCTGGTATTTATATAAAAGGCAGTACTTCAACTTCTTTACTTCAAGAGCAGTGCAGAGCTTAGAGTTTAACCGGAAATGTAACGAACAACTTGTTGAGAAATGAGTTCTGACTGACATTTATATAGTCAGAATGACGGTCAGATAGATAGATATCATAAAGAGGTTCCGTTTTTATTCTTGAGGTACTAACGGTAAAGGTACCTTAAAAATAGAAACTCTAACATCCTGGTTATAGATTATCATAAGTCCAAAAATCATCTGTATTTTCAGGTGAAAGCCTGAGGATAGTAGATCTCCAAGTGCCAGGTCACGCGGCGGAAGAGGGTTCAGCGCTGCTGGGCTGCCAGTACGACCTGGAGGGGGAGGAGCTGTACTCGGTGAAGTGGTTCAAGGACGGAAGGGAGTTCTACCGCTATGTGCCTTCTAATAAAGAATCCACCAGCTACTTTCCAATGCCTGGGGTGTACGTTGATGTAAGTTTACTTTGTAATTCTAACTGTTGAATTTAGAAAGGTCCTGTTAAGTAACTACGGTTGCTTTCGATGTTATTTATGGTCGCCGCACACTTATCAACTCGAAAAGGGATCGTAACCGTATCGCCTCCAGCCGGTCAGTATTCTATAAATGAAACTTCATACTGCAAAACACAATAATGGGAAACGTAACGTAATGGTATCGTCTTCGCATTTCTAGGCGAGACGTTTACGATCCCTTTCCGAGTTGATAAGTGTGCTGCGACCATTAAGTGGTTTCATACCCGTTAATGTTGTACTTTTGGTGACAAGTAAGAGGCAGTGCCACACTGCATGCTTGCATGCAGCCGAATTGGGCCGGCACGACCGGGGAGGTACCTCTCGCTTACACAAGACCGGCGTAAAGTGACAGCTGTGCTGTTGGGTTTCGTGCGGTGTGTAAGTAGCCGGCGGCCCATGGAGGTGGGAGGAGAAAAAAGGGCAGCGCATCTGTATAGTCTCTATGCGGATGTCTGTGGGCGTCAGTAGTCATGAAAATGACTCCGACTGCTCGTTTGCCCCCTATACCATAAAAAAAAAAACACTTGCGTAAACTTAAGAATTCGAAGTCTTCGTCGTTAGTATTCAGTGATGCAGTCATACGATGTCATTATGTTATGTTATGCGACGCCGCAGCTACGTGCAAGCACTAGTTGAATAATCCGATCCGATCACTGAGAAACTTATCACAACTACACGTTAAGAGCGCGGGATAGTGCCCGCAAATACTGTACGTTTAGAAGTAATCTTCTTTAGGTATGGACTTTAACATACTAATTTAAATATATAGTAAGAGGTAGTGCCACACTGCATGCTTGCATGCAGTCGAATTGGGCCGGCACGACCGAGGAGGTACCTCTCGCTTACACGAGACTGGCGTAAAGTGACAGCTGTGCTGTCGCGTTTCATCGCGAGATGGGAGGAGAAAGGAGGGCAGCGCATCTGTATAGCCTCTATGCGGATGTTTGTGAGCGTCGGTAGTCATAAAAATGGCTCCGGCTGCTCGTTTGGCCTCCTATATCATAAAAAAAATGTTATTAGAAATATTAAAAAACGTCGCGAGCCCTTATATAACTGCCC
>LUGF01041993.1:30117-48540 GCA_001625245.1 Calycopis cecrops
GTCAGCCCCCGCCCCAGCCCCAGGAAACCCTCGGTTTCTTCCAGAGCCTCCTGCTCCACCTCCTAAAAATAAAAAGCATTTAAAGTAAAGTACACTCGGTAGTAGGCACTCAGTAGCTGAGGCAAACGAAATGGTGATCCAACCGCTCGCCCTAGTAAGTTTAATTCTGTTTATTTATGTCATGGCTGCTAGACGAGCTACTGATGTAACGATGAATACCAACAATGGGCTCGTTTGATGGCGTATAAGAGATACTATACTCAAATCTCCTGTATGAACCAATATTAGAAGATACAAAGTCGTGACAGTACATGTGGTTGGATTATATTTACCACGACCGAAACCGTTTCCAGCCCCGGAGCCGCTGCCGCCACCTGCGGGTGATAAGTAATTATAAGTCAAATGTTTTTAATTTGTCGCTCAAAAAACGCTATTGCTCACGAGTCAGTGGTGAAAAAATTAATTAAATTGATTATGAAACAAAATGGTTGGAGGTAGAACCAGAAAGTCACCTCTGACGAATCGGGATGGTATGATTGGGGAGGTTCCTCTCCTTCACTAGCGCCTTAAAAGTGATGGCATATGAAGAAGAGCAACTTGTATAACCAATAAACATTTTCCAAAAAAAAAAATCTGGAGAGCTGTTTTCGTAATTTATGCTTAGAATAGAACGTCGAAATACACAGCTTAAAACAAAATGTTATAGTTCCAATAGTATTCCCAGCATTCCTGGCTTCTGTATTATTCTCCGTCGCACTACATGTGGCACACAGCACAAATGTGAAATGAGAAACAATACAAATAAAATTTTGTACAAGTCTGTGTTACGTAGAGAATTGGAATTGGTTCGGCCATTGAACTGTTCTGTAAGTAGACTGTATTGTATTCCTAGTGGAATCTCATGTTAACTCGATTTTTAATAAGAAAACGAGTACAGTATATCGATGACTACCATACCATAAACATCGGCAGAGAATCGTTAATATTTTTCTTTCTTCCCCTTAATAGGCCACCAAAAGGTCTTTGATGGCAATTTATTAAGTAGTTGTTACATCACTAACTCGAACTAAAATTTAGGTTTTTATAACTAGGGGCATAATGAAGAAACGTGGTGACATGAGCTATGATTATAACATGTACATATTTGAGTTTCAATTAGCAATCCTAGATCTGTGTAGACACGTCTATCTTTTACTTAGTCTATTTTACACAAATCCCATGAATAATTTGCTATCCTGGTAGTCTAAATTACTGGATTGATGTCCAGGTTTCAATCTTCTTTTTTAATTATAAGCAACGGTCCGGCGTCAGAAGGTTGATGATATTTTACTCCCGTGCATCAATGGGAACGAAAAATATCGTCTTACATGCGATCTATAATTAATTTAATTGGTATGTACCGATTGTACATTTTATTACTATCTTGGAAAAAGTAATTTTTATAAGTTTATTTTTAATTAAATTACTTCCATTTTCAAAGTAATATGTCCTGTGTCGTTCGCTAGACACTATGAATTCGTCTTAGGCACAACTCGGCTAGAAATACTAACAATTCAACTCCAAGACGGTGAACTAGAGTCCACGCCACGGCTTAAGTTCTGCGACACAAAGTGGAACTAATCTGATGCATTTTGAGTATCGTGTGTAATTTACCTACCATGCGAGCGTCTAAAATTGTAAACAATAGAATACATAGGTGACTGGCATAGAGAAATTAATATATTCTAATAGATAGGTTTTTAATGTATGTAAGCTTTGCAATATAAATATTATTGGGGTGTTTTGGTGTTATCAAATTTTCTAGCAATATTTTGTTTCGTGACTGTAGCACCGCGTCTATCAGCCTTGAGTACACCACACCACTCAAGTCGAAAAACAGCCAAAACCGTCGTCTTCTAAAATTAAAATACTGTCAAAACATCATTTTCTAAAATCAAAACGCTGTCAAAAACAACATGTTCGAAAATCAAAATACTGTCAAAAACGTGACGCGCTTAACAAACCCTCGTATCGTATCTGCGGCTTGTACCCATCCTGGTCGGCCTGGTACGCTACGACCTGCTTCCGTCCGTCCGGGAGGAGCACGTTGTACTCCCCGGTGGCCACGTCTCCGTCGCGCTGCTCGGAGTGGCCGAAGTGGGTGCCGAACTCGTCGGCGTCCACCTGATACCTAAACTCGTACATGGCTGGCTCCTGGAACAAAACAATATTTATTTCTCACCAAATTGTTTTCATATTCGGAAACTAGCTGCGCTCCGGGGTTTCACCCGCGTGAGCTTCAGTGCCGTGGAAATATCGAGATGAAAAATAGACGTTGGGGGATTCTCAGACCTACTCAATAGGCACACAAAATTTCATGAGGATCGGTCTAGCTGTTCCGGAGGAGTTTTTTTAAAATTAGGACACGAGAATTTTATATATACAAGGTGGATACAAACCAAAGGCATTAAATTAAACCACATGTACTATAAGTACCTACTGTTAATCGGAGACCATTAAAAAAAAGTTTACGACAAGTATACGAAAATACTTTTTTCAAACAAGTTAAATAGCGAAAAAATAAGGAAAACTTGTAAACACTCTTTGTACGCGCCGCCGCGGCCGCTCGGTAAGGTCGCTAAGCCTCGAACGGGGTGAATGACCCCGACGGACTATAGGCGGCCGCGAGCTCGAACAGCTGATGGTACAGAGTGTACGAAGTGAGAAAAAACTTTAGAAAATTCCTGTGGCTAAACTATTGCTCCGATTGATCTGATATTTGTTGTGTAGCCTGGAAATTATACTCTAAATATGTAGTTTAATTTAATGCCTCTCGGTTGTATCCACCTTGTATATACATAATAATAGTAGTTATGTAAACGAAATTCTACCTAACAACTACTTACATCGTTTTTTAAGACTTTCGCGTTAGTTGTGTAGTTTCTTTACGGTTTTAACACTATAAAATATTTATTAAAAAAATGAGTAAAGAAACTAACCTAAACTTTGTATACTAGACGGTGTTGGTCCTCCACCTACGTGTGACGTTCACAAAGCGAAATAGGAAATACCGTACTGAAGCCGGTACCGAATGAATGCGACCGGATTGAACGAGGAAATTACATGACAGGCGATCGGTCTGGCTCTAGCGTTTTTATTCAGAGACGCCTGTATTGAAAGAGTGGGACGATAGTGGCTTACGATCCGATAGATACGATGGGATTATGAATTTTTTGGCAAATCTAATCCAACAATTTAAGTTGTCACACCATATTCTATTTCCTTGATATGGTTGAAATTTATTCATTACAATCTACAATTACATAAAAAACAATAAAAACAAATGATAATGTAGGTTTAACACAGATGAAATCAATGGATTATGCAGCTATTTTCAAAATAAACACAAAATAACTAATCCGTAACAAGCCAGCTCATGATCGTCACATTATTAATTTCTCACTCTACACTTAGAATTAGGCAGATCCTAGCGGCACGTAAATTATAGCACCTCGGCTCTTAAATTAGTGCGCGGCCACACCGACGCCGGCGAGCAATCTGGCTGCTGGTCGACTTAATCAACTTAATAATGAAGGCATTGTAGGTAATATCTCATCGCGTCTAGCCTTCATCCGCCCGCTACTAAATCTAGGCCTATTTTAATTAGCTTTATTAAACTATTTCATTAGATATAAAAGAGACAAACAGAGTTTTTGATGACTATTAAGGATTATCTTCCTTCCCTAATCCTCTTCAATGGGACAACGAAAACTTACAAACCTCACGACTCGCGACAAAACATGGGCCGTTTCATACAAGCTCCTCCTGTCCTGTACCTCCCGGTCATTAAAATCCGATTCGGTTGCATTGGAGCATGGCCAGCTCTTTCGAAAAGCCTTTTTTATCCAAAAAGTATAAACTTGGTATATACATAGTTACAACATATAATATGTATATAACATTTTATGATTTTTCTTAATACAAAAACGATAGCCAGCAGTTGGACTGTGAATGGGATTAAAAAATATCTGACTTTATCAGGACAATCATTACTTTTCCACAGTGTTATATGTGCGAGACCTTTTCCCCGTGTTTTGACTGCAAGGTAGCGTATAGCTTGAAAGAAAGTAAAGTAAAGTGAAAAAAAATAAAATAATTCTTACGTTCGACTCGTCTACCCCTGATCCACGATAATTGGCATTTTTAGTATTTGGATCATTACCGAAGTCAGGGGTGCCGTACGACGACGACGGTCTTCTGGAGCCCTGGGAGCCGCCGCGGCCGGGACCACGGGGAGATCCAAAATCATCAGCCGGAGTCCCGTAGGAAGGGTCCGGTTGCGAGCCGCGTCCCCCGAACCCGTTGCCTCCCTGCCCTCGGCCGCCCTGCTGGCCAGGTGTGCCGTACGAAGTCAGCGGCGCACTGCGTCCGGTGTCAAACCCTGTTTGACCGTCTTGTCCGGGGAAGCCACCATTTGGACTGCCATACTGCGAGCTGGGTGCGTTCCCTTGACCCTGACGGCCGCGAGACCCTCCTCTCGAAGATCCGCGTCCTGGGGGACCGTACTCAGAAGACAGTGAATTAGACCCTATTTCTTGGTCAAATCCATCACTGTTCCCCAATTCTGATCCTGATCCAAACCCTCCAGAGCCAGGCGGCCCATATTGTTCTGAGGGCCTGCCTCTAGACCCTGATCCAGAAGGAGGTAGATAAGTATTCACAGGTGGTTCGCAATTTATCGCCGACCACACGATGGCCGTCAAACAGAAGATCAACTGAAAAATAAAATCAACTTTAATATCTCATATCACTGAAAAATGCAACATTCGTTTAACTCAACTTACTAAATTCATTGTAGGGAGCTTATCATATATTTTAATGTGGTTTATATTAATGTGACTATCAGCTCACAGTCCAAAGTGACGAGTGACTTGCCGTGGAGCATCCCTGGTATATATAGTCGGATGTGGCCCGGCGTGATGGCAACGCAAGACGGCTGTCACGCATCCTCCAGCGCCGACGCTCAGTTTCGTGGTTTCGTGCATTACATTTGAATACTAATATTGGTATATACGTTTCTAGTGTTCTGATATAATCAATTCTATTTATTTGTCTTATAATATTATTTCTAATTAATGTACTCAATAGTACAAGGACTATGGGAGATTGTATATGTCCTTTCAGTACGTATCGGTATCGATAAACTTAAAGCAAATTTACTACCTACAAAAAAGTAATTTGTACCTTCCCTTCCCTTTGCCTTTAGAAAGGGAATTTAATAAAGATATACTCAATATGGCCGGTATTTTTTATAAACTTTTATTAAACCACCAACATAAGTTAATTTTGAAAGGTAATTAAAAAGGTATTGTAGCTGAAAGTAAGTTACTTTTGGTGCAGGCAGTGAAACTGCCTTATTGCTGAATTGACCGCTGACAGTGGCATATGCAGTCACGTTTCTTATGTAGAGAGAATTAGTTGACTGTGACAGACGGACGGACGGACGGACAGACATGGCGAATCTATCAGGGTTCCGTTTTTTGCCATATGGCCACGGGACCCTAAAAAGCTTGTAAGTACTATTCAGGACAAGTACTTCAATACTTAAAGGATCCATCCTTTGTTGAGACTTTAGATACTTTTGCTAATACGATATTTCTTTTTTGTATTGATCATGAGTATTTTTGTACGAGGTAGTGCCACGCTGCATGCATGCAGCCGAGTTGGGCCGGCGCGTCCGGGTAGTTTGCTTTGCTTACACGACACCAAATGGCTCCGACTTATTTGCCCCCTTATATAAAAAAACGTCTAAGTCCGACTCGTACTTGGCCGCTTTTAGATAATTACTTTATCAGATATCAGTACTATATATACCATTTGGAACCCCAAGCCAGTGGAAAAATCCTCTGTTGCCAACTCATCATGGATCCTTCTGTCCGTCCTAATGTACAATCTTTTCTCAGATATCTCGTCCCAAGTTACTTACTTCTACAAACGTGTATCTATCATAAAATCATCAAGAATTGTTGTGCATTCTAAATCTATGCATAAAACCCACTTTACTAAAAGTACTTTCTTTGATTATTCGAACGATACCTGTCAAAAAGTACTTCATTGAGTAAAAATATCGTATGCAAAGTGTCGGTTTTAAGAATAAGCATCAATACCATAAAGTGTGGATACTTTTTGTGTCTCTATCCATTAAATGTTATCCAGTTTCTGTCCCTCCCGAAAGAATTCTGAGTTTAGCAACGGGCTTCTGTCGACCATTAAAGAGTAAAGAGTTGTAGTGCTGTGTGATCGTACATCTGGTTAAGACTAATTGTAGTTTTGCACAAATCTCAAATAATATCACGTTTTCCTTTTAGGATATCAAGTTAGCTATAAAGATTATCTTTTGCGTCTCACGGTTCATCTTGTCTAAAACTGATATTGCCAAGACTTCAATCACTCATTACATAATTAGTATCAAGTTTTTCTGTAACAAAGTGTTTTTGTTCTCTATCATAGAACAATGGCGTCTGGAACGGTGATAACTACATAATTAATCCTACCGAATATTCAGTAATTGTTCTGCTTTAACTTTGTCCTTTTTGAACTTACGGTTGTACATAGCCTCAAGGTTGTGTTACTTTGTAGCTGTTATTAATAACACATCCCTATTGAAAAATACTTGAACAAGTTTAGAATATTTGTTTACATTAATTGAAAAACAATTCGTTCAGACTACATTTTTATAGTGCTTTAAAAAAAAATATAATTAATTTATTATATTATAAATGTAATAAAAATCGCAAATAAATTATTTGCAATTTTTATTCTAGAATAAACAAAAACGCATACCTGCATCAGCGTACCTAGTATTGTGCAGCAGTGATTTTAATATCTAATTCACCAATCACCTATATACAAACAATACAAGATATTCATTAAGGACATATGAAGACATCGGTTTCAATTTAAAATGTGGTCTGCTCGATTTTCGTGTACGGCGTGCATTGATCTGTGTCGAGCTCGTGACTGTCGCAACTGTTCGTTAGCACCGGCTGGGCCCATCACCAGATGCATCTTGACACTCTTTAATTACAAACAACCTCACAGTCGACGTGATATACTTAGTAATCACTTGATGCCATCATACAGCCTATTTTATGATATTTAATTTAGAGTAAAATAAGTCTGGCCATTAATACTGTTAAGATTAGGTAAAAAAAGAAACAATATTACTTTTGAATTTGGAAACTGTCATTCTTATAATATAAATGATTCATTGTGATTATGTATGTACTTATGTAGCTAATAATTAACCTGAAAGGAAGTGATTAAAAACTAAGAAAACTAAGTGAAGTAAAACTTTTGTTAACAAAAATAAATCTATATACCTATTTAATAGATGTTTCCACTACCACGAGACTGGTAATTAAGCGGGTGAATCCGTGGGGCATTGTTAGTCATTTATATGATTGTTTTCTTGTTTGTGTTTCTTTATTACCTCCCGAATACACAGAGACAAAGAGAGCGGAATCGCTGTGATTGCATCACACAAAGATCTTTTATATAATATTTCAATGGTCTCATGTTTATGTTTTAAACTAATAATTGAATAGTAATAAATGTTGCGTACAATAAAATATTATAGTTTTACTTTGTAACAAGTTTAATCCCAAGGCTAAGAATATTTATATTAAATTTTTGTATTTTAGAGAATTTTGGAAATAGATATTTTTTTGTAGTAAAACTTCTATACTCGCGCTTGGCATAGGGACCAAGCTGGTGAGAGCGTTACAAAAATCACACATCGGGCGAGGCCAACGGAAGTTGTCATTCAAATTCAAAGTTCAAATTCGATTTAAGTGAAACTTTGTTGTATTTAAAAAATAAATATCATATGACATGTCATGTCATTGTTACTACGGTAATGAATTTGTGTATTAAATCTATAATTAGGTTTTTCTTCAGTTGTGTGGTCTAAAGCACACACCTTTTTAAATATGAACCATTCTGCCATGCCAGAGAATCAGCATGCTGATTTCTATAAATTTTCTAGGTCACATCTAACTTCTGCATTACACAAAGATATTAGTTTCTCATACGTAAAGAGGATCTTGCATCTGTTTGCCGCGTTCAACTTCCACGTGGGCCATTTATGTCCTGTCTGATTTCTTGATGTCCATATCTTCAAACGTTTTTGTCATAGCTTTGGAAAAAATACAATTTTATCTCATGTACATCTAAATACGAACGACAGTAGAACATGTAATTACGAACTGTGAAGAAACTCTCTTGGAAACTCTTGGAGTTTCATACGAACTTTCTACCCCTATCTTACCAATTTAGGAAATTATTCATCAAATTAATTATTTAAGGTACCTATATCTTTGTTGTGTAAGTAGCTCATGTGTGAATAAATGCTATATCTTTAAAACTGATACACAAATTTAAAACCATTATTTAACCCTAAAATGCTGAATTTTGTATTTTCTTTCACCTAGATACATAGGTTGGGCAAATCAAGTATAATATATTTTTTAGAAACTAAATTAATTTGAGTTGCAAATTCTTTGTTAGATAAATAATAATTAATTTAAAATCATAAATGTATAATTTAACTCAGACCAAAAAAAAAGGTAATTTAATACTTTAGTACAAGCTCCTATAGAAAAATGATTATAATATAACGTACGAAGCCGTTTTAAGAAATTTATTTTCAAAGGTATTTTTAGGAAAATAATATTGCGCGATAAAGAGGTCGCGTTGAGCAGAATCGACGACAATACAACAACAGCCTCTTGCTATATGAAGAACCTTTAATAAGAGTGTGGTCAGAGGTGTGAATCATTGTAGCTGAACTGACCGGCGCGACCTGTAGAGACCGACACGTACCTCTTGCTCACACGACACCATCGTAGTGTGACAGCTAGGCCATCGCGTTTCGTGCGGGCAACATATATCCTGTAAGATAACGTCTGCGGGCTTCGGTAGGCACCAGAAAGATGCTCGTCCCTTATACTGTATTTTTTTTATGATATAGGAGGACAAACGAGCAGCCGGAGCCATTTTCATGACTACCGACGCTCACAAACATCCGCATAGAGGCTATACAGATGCGCTGCCATCCTTTCTCCTCCCACCTCCATGGGCCGGCTACTTACACACCGCACGAAACGCGACAGCACAGCTGTCACTTGACGCCAGTCTCGTGTAAGCGAGAGTGTTTATTGGACTTAATTAGATAATTAATTATTTTAATTTGATTTATTTCTCGTAATAACGACTTGATGATTTAGTAAGAGATGTCACGCTGCATGCAGCCAAATCGTCTCGACTCGACCGGGGCGTTCCTCTCGCTCGACCTTACACGATACCGGCATAAAATGAAAGACTGTCGCGTTCCGTGCGATGTGTAAGTAGCCGGTGGTCCATGGAGTTGGGAGGTGGAAGAAGGGCAACGCACCTGTATAACCTCTATGTGAATATCTATGGCCGCCGGAAAATGGCTTCGACTGCTGCCGTCTCTTATACTATAAAATAAACGCTACACGCCACCGCTCCAAATTGAGAGCTGCCCTGTCGCATTTCTTGCTGGAGCTGTGAGGAGGGCCACACAGTTACATAACAATGTCTATGGACGTCGGTAGCTGAGCTCCCATAAACTACACAACCGCTTTTTTAAGTGCGGCTATCGTATAATCACGAGCGCCAGAAGTTACGCTATTAATATTGTGGCATACGCGCAGTAAGTTGTACAAGTCACTTGCTTGCCAGCTACGGACGGGTACGCACGTATATCAAGTGTGCATATTTACATCTCAGAATAGTTATATAATATTGTTTTATTCAATACGACAAGTACCACTTACTTCGTTAAGTAATAATAATAATAATAATATCGTCCTAGCCGATTTCGGCTACGGCGGCCGTCTATATAGACTAGCAGACACAAGTGCACTCTCTGTTTCCTCATTCTCATATTCCGATGGGACGGCAGTCCGACACGACCGGAGAGAAATCAGGCGCAGGACCAACGGCTTAACGTGCTCTCCGAGGCACGGGGGTGTAACACCGCCAACTTCCAGACTCCGGACTGTTATTAAAAATTTAAAAAGTCCAATAACACTTTGGTCCGACCCGGGATTCGAACCCGGGACCTCACGTCTGTGGTTGAACATGCTTACCACTAGACCACGAGGCAGTAAGTAATATTCGTTATGTAATATTATGCTATCAGCCGATAGCACGACACAACAAATATATACAATTGAAGTGAGTAGAGCTGGTGATGCGAGTTTTTATGTACATAGATATGTTAGTATATGAACTGAAAGATTTTATTGCCTCTGTTTGAATTACATCATCAATTGTATCTATATAGGTACAGTTAGCGGGGAAATACCCAGATCACTACTTCATTTATGATTGTAATGTCGCGATTTATCATCGTGTTCAATAGCGCTATGTATTTCACTAGTATTTTTCCGTGATAATAGTTGATTACGTAATGTATAAATAATTAAATAAGTAATTTTATGTAAAATAGGTGTTGGTCTGCTTGAAGTATACTTTCTTTTTTTTTCATTTTATTCCCCTTCCAATCCTTGATTTGAATTGTTTTTTCCCGCACATCTCATCGGACCCCACCCACGACCGATGGCAGTGCGTCAATGCCGTTCCACGTGTAACAAAAAGAAAACAAAAATATATATTTTATAACTTTTCCGTGATTATTATTGACGCAAATAGTTGAATATCGTCTGAAGATCAGAGGCGATAAGAAAAGCGGTTATTGGGTTACATTTTCAACAATACATTCTCATCGTATTTAATTCAATATTTTGTATTGTTAGTAGTAAAACATTCAGACTGACAACCAAATAATGAACCATGCCTTCAGACTTCAAGATCCTTTATGTTGGACCAACACGCCCATGTGTCCATACTGCATCAAGAAATGACTGCATCTCGACAATCTTTGGGGTCCGTAGGCTGAGTTAAGGGAGTTTAGTATGATGTCGTACTGCATGCAGCCGGGTTGGTGAGGCACAACGTAAGTATTACTTTAACAAGTATTAATTGTAAGAGGTAGTGCCACACTGCATGCTTGCATGCAGCCGAATTGGGCCGGCACGACCGGGGAGGTACCTCTCGCTTACACGAGACCGGCGTGAAGTGACAGCTGTGCTGTCGCGTTTCATGCGGTGTGTAAGTAGCCGGTGGCCCATGGAGGTGGGAGGAGAAAGGAGGGCAGCGCATCTGTATAGCGTCTATAGTCTATGCGGATGTCTATGGGCGTCGGTAGTCACGAAAATAGCTCCGACTGCTCGTTTGCCCCCCTATATCATAAAAAAAAAAAAAAGTATCTCTCCAACACTGGACACTGCTAAATTCTCACACATGAACCAGGATACTGTTGCGTTTCGTGCAGTTTCTGACCTTTTATTTTTATATAGGGGGGCAAACGAGCAGCCGGAGCCACTTTCATGAACACCGACGCCCACAAACATCCGCATAAAGGCTGTACATATGCGCTGTCGTCCTTTCTCCTCCCACCTCCATGGGCCACCGTCTACTTACACACCGCACGAAACGCGACAGCACACAGCTGTCACTTTACGCCAGTCTCGTGTAAGCGAGAGGTACCTCCCTGGTCGTGCCGGCCCAATTCGACTGCATGCAAGCGTGCAGTGTGGCACTACCTCTTACCAAAGTGACTTCCAGTGGCTTATAAGGAGGGCAATACAGCTGCGTGTCAATTATAGGGATGTCTACAGTCTATAGGGAATACCCTTCTAGACTGCCAGCCTAACTAGTGGCTGAAATGTGAACCGAATGCTAGCAAATATTCGTTTGTACGTATGATAGGACATATGTCAACTTGTCAGTCTTTTGGTTATAGTTTTGCTAGCACTTGATTCCTAAAAACGATCACTAGGGCGGCGTAAGTGCTGCCTTCTATGTTTCGTGCACGGTCCCTATAGACGTCTGTAGTCCCCAGAGGGCTGGTTTTCCCAACGCAGAGTAGTCTGGGGCAATACGAGTAGGGTGAGTGCTACATTATGCTTGTAGGTATCTCATCTATCACTATTAACAGTAGGTATACTTCATATTCCATCCTAAAGACATAAGTATAGCACTTATGTCTTTAGGATGGATATATCTCATAGATATGTAGTGTAAACATATTCCCTGTTTGTGTCTGTTTATTTGCTTATTAATATGTATGTATGTGTATAATCATGTTGTTTAAAATTCTGTAAGAGATAGTGCCACGAAGCATGCTATACAGCCGAATTGTGCCGGCACGACCGGGGAGGTAGGTACCTTTGCTTGCACGATACTGGCGTAAAAAGTGATAGCTTTGTAGCCGTGTCTCGTGTGGTGTGTAAGTAGCTGGTAATGCTTGGAGGGGAGAAGGAAGAAGGGCAACGCGTTTGTATGAGTTTATACGGATGCGGATGTCTATGGGCGTCGGTAGTCGTGAAAATTTTTATTTACATAAAAAAAAACAATGCATATATTAGCTGAAAATAAACTACCTTTGTTTAAAAATATAATTTTATTTGACTAACATAACACATAAAAATCATAACAGCAGTTCGACGACGGCAAACACTTCAATATCACAATAAACAGAAGCTAAAATATCGACACAACAACATTATCACAGCTCATAACTTTATGTAGCCACTACCAGCCCGTAACAACAAAATATATTCGTACCTAGTGAAGTAAGTATGGTGCGGCGACACGGCAAAAATGCAGTAAGTAGAGGCCCCTTAGGGCCCTTTTTTGAGAGGGCCGTGAGTAAAGGATATTCACTAGTTGAGTTTCTTCTTTTACGGAGAGAGAGGATCCCATGAATTTACCACTTAGCTACTTAATTAAAGTATATTTACGCCACTCTTTGTTCCCTTTACATTGAATGCAACTCACATTTTAATAGAACTTAAATATGGCGTTGGATGTTATGCCGTTCCTAATATTATAACTCTGCCGCCTTTATTTAAAAGGGCACAATTAGCATTACGTACATATTAAGAAAAAAGACTTGGCATTATTTCTGCTTTTAGTGGAAAAAAATATTTTACACTTGATACGTCAGTAACGTCTTTTTAATAAAATAAGTACTTATATAAAAAATATAAAGGTTAACTAAAAGTTACATCTCACAAAAATATATACAAAAATGTGGTAGTTACGCTCTTTACAATTATGCTATCTCTGTTTATTTTGTTGCTAGTTATTGTTATTAATTGTCACATTTTTTACTAAGACGGCCGAATGACGGCACTTTTCTCTTGTCACAAGAGGCCTTTTGACTGTAGTCATGCACACAAACTATCACTGACACTCCACTGACAAAAATATCACCAGTTATCATAAAATGAGACGTAAAATATGGCGTGATGTAAAAGTGTAGATGCTAAAAAAGTGTTTGCTTTAGACCACACAACTGAAGTAAAACTTAATTAATGATTTTCAGTACCGTAGTTACAATATGTATATGATATTTATTTTTTAAATACAAAAAAGTTTCACTTATAACGAATTTGAATGACAACTTCCATTGGCCTCGCCCGATGTGTGATTTTTGTAACGCTCTCGCCAGCCTACCATGACAAGCGTGAGTATAGAAGTTTTACTTCAAAAATATCTAAAAGTTAATATATGAAGTAGATTACGTATTGTATTTTTTTTTAATTGTAGTATAATGATATGGGAATATTATCACGAAATATATTGTAATAGAAGTTTTTCTTTGATTTACTATGATATATCTTTATTTAACTGAAAAATAAAAGGAATGTCACGGTTTCAAAGATTTCGTATGACTAATATATCTTATTTTAATACTAGTTAGATATATAACTAGGAAGGTAGGTACTGTTACACTGTTATACAGATCTGACTAATATCTAATGTCATCGATTAGTGTTAACGATGTAGAAGAAAGAGTTGTAGAAGGAGGACCATTTCCATCCGACACAAATACGTCCGACAAAAAGCTGTAAATAATTTCAGGAGTAAAATAAGTTTCAAATCCAATTATGCTAGATTAGTGGAATGGTTCAAAAATTTGTTGTTTGACAACACAGGCGTACTGGGCAATCAAAATTGAGTTTTATCAACGGCCTATTTAAACCTTATTATTGAACTTAATATACGAATTTGAGAAAAGCGAGAGGTATTAAATAAAGCCACATATACTATAAGTGCCTACAGTTAATTCGAAACTATTCAAAAATATTTTACGACAAGTATACGAAAATACTTTTTTCAAACAAGTTAAATAGCGAAAAAATGTAATCATGCTTTGTACCGGCGCCAACCGTGAACGGCAACATCGTATGGGGTGAATGCCCCGGCCGCCCCATACTCACTATCGCTAGCTGAGGTATGTAGCGAGTAAGTAAGAAAAAGCTTTAAAAATCCCTGTGGCTAAACTATTGTTCCGATTGATCTGATTTTTGTTGTGTAGCCTAGAAATTGTACACTAAATATGTGATTTCATTTACTGCCACTCGTTTTTATCAACTGGGACTTTGACTTATATATCAGACACTTTTCCTACACAGAGTTACTCTTAATACTCTGTACTCCGTAGTTGAAAGCTTACTAATAAATAATTCAATTTTTAAAATTTGGTCTGAACGATCTCTAAGTTGATCTTTTCTTTTTTCTTCTTGCCGCGGAAGGCCTGCTCGATTTCAGCCAGCGACTTGCCCTTCGTCTCGGGCACCACCAGCAGCACGAACACGAACGCGAGCGCGCAGAAACACGCGTACATCCAGAACGTTCCGGCCGACGTCAGGACGTGCTGAAACGATATTATACAATAAATTTATTATCTCATTCGTATCTCTCTTGATCTTTTGTGACTCGCCAGTGTTATATTGTACTCTGCCAGTGTCGACTTTTTTTTTTTTAGGTAGAACTATGCTAAGACAGGTCAGTGCAGCTTCATCGATATGAGAGGCGAGCACACTGGGGAGCTCAAGCCTCTGTATTTGTGGTCGATGGGGGGGCAGACCCCCCCTTCTTTCCCAGCTACTGGGAGAAGGCAAACCGGGCTATTGCGATTAATAGGTTATACTATTATTATCTTGGCCGAGGACAGCGGGTGTCCTCTCCCCACCTCTAACGGAGGGGAGCAGCTCACGCGCGGCAGCTGAAAAGTGGCCGACACAGGTCATGAGCTAGAAGAGCTCTATGAGCTATCATGACGGGGGAGTGTCTACTGTTAATCGTCTGAAATAGGCATTCTGTCGATTCATAGTACTACCTTTTAACATTTACATATGTTACATAAGAGCGTACCTATGTCGGACTCGACACTTAGTGCAATACCGACTGAACTCCTGCTGATGGTCTCGGATCTGCAGGCAACAGGATCCCTCCAGCGACAGGCTGGCCTCAACAGAGAGGCCGGACTTCTCCTCCTTAGGGACTGTTGGGCTGTCTCTCCACAGTCCCTATTACTTCCTCAGAACAAATACTCCAAATCACTCCGCCGATAAAATTCGTTAACATAGTATTACAATACGTATAATTCGCATAAACTTAATAAATCATTAAAGGAGGTATAGTCACCTCTAATGCGTGGTAAGACTTGATGACCGTGAACATGGAGAGCAGGTTGACGGCGCTGGCCATCGCAGACAGCTGCGAGCGGTAGTGCGTCGGGAACAGCTCGCCCAGCAGCAGGAACGGCAGCCCGCCGAACCCGAGGGAGAAGCCCAGGATGAACACAACCAGGCTCACCAGCGGCAAGTATCTGGAAATAATATAAATCTTTTTTTATATGGTATAAGAGAGCAAACCAGCAGTCGGATTCATTTTCATGACTACCGACTCCCATAGAAATTCCCATAGAGGAGATGCGTTGCCCTCCATGCCCCTCCCGCATGGGCTGCATACACACCAATCTGAACAGTAAAGAATTTATTTGCTAAAACACATGTAAATACAAGTTAGTACAAAAATATTTATGAGCCCCAACATGTCATGCGGAAGTTAGAGTGCAAATTGATACATAATTATATATTTAAATTAATTGAGCCCTGCGGTTTCATCCGTAAAGTTTACCTCGTAAATTCCTTTTATCCCTAAAAAATAATGATATATCTCCAAAAAACTAATGTGGAATTCGTATATTTCTTACTTACTTCAGTTTATTAACTGTCTGCGCGAAATTTCATCCAATCGCATTCAGTAGCAGATAATAAGTTATTACTTGAAGATATAACAAACAAACATTACAACTTTCACATTTGTAATAAGTATTAATAATTATTCTAAGCTATGCTTATTTAGGATGACAGAGTGCTTAAAAAATAGAGTGAACAAAAAAAATTTTCTTAAAAATATTGACTCACAGACCATAGTAGATATTCAAAATCTTTAACAAAAAGTAGAATAGTAACTTAGATTTCTATCCAAGAAACCGTTATTTTTCGCTGTGATGTAATGAATCATCTTTGCTTTTCAGCAAAGCCAAAACCTTTCGGTCGTTAACCTTTCGGGGGAACCCGATCTAGACCACGTCATCTCTTATCGCTTGCTGAATAATATTTTATGCTAACGTTACGCAAATTTTACAGATTTGAGGATCTTATTACTGACATATAAACAAACTGCTGTATTACAAGCTTGATTGTATAAATACATACAATCAAGCTTGAGAGCTTGGTGGTTGTAGAAATCGAACATAAACTTAATACTTATTTTCTGTAGTAAACGCAGTATGTATAATGTCATCACAAAAATAATATGAAAGTAATGAAGAAATAATACAAACACACACCAAACTCATCTCTTCAGGTGTGTGTGTGCGTGTACGTATGCGTGTGCGTATACGTGTGCATGTGCGTGCGCGTATCACAGTATCACGTAGAATGACCCTATATCATCTCTTCAAGTGTGTGTGTGTGTGTGCGTGTTCGTGTGCGTGAGCGTGTGCGTGTGCGTGTGCGTATGCGTGTGCTTATGCGTGTGCGTGCGCGCTTGTATGTTTCGTGTGTGCGCGTATCACAATATCATGTAGAATACCAGAAACTAATCAAAAAGTGTAAGATTCAAGAAATAGGTATTAAAGTCACACAAAATATCGCGAGTGTACTTTATATTTCCACTATACCTAACCAGATTTAGCTAGTAACCAAGTATGTTTTATTACATCGTGTATGGTTACTTGTTATGTACATGATAATCGCACTTTTTATACCTGACATAATATTTACATAATATTCACTTGACACAGGACACATAATAAAGACTAAACACTCAACACTGCCACATCTTTCTGCACTTTTTCATTAAACCTTTTTGTATATTTTCTAAACTTTTTTATAATTATATTAAACAAAAAAGGGATATAAAAATTTGGTAAGCTTCTTTCATTCCTTCCTTGTTGCTTATTTTATTATTTACTAAAGTTGCTTAGTATCTTATTGAATTTTCGAATTCATTCGAATCGGATACGCTTATAAATACACTAGCTTACGCCCGCGGCTTCGCCCGCGTGGATTTCGGACTTCAAAAATGATTCAAAATTTTAACTTATTATGTTATTCTGATATGAAAGCTGTAAAGTTTCATGAAAATCCGTTCAGTAGTTTTTGTGTGAAAGAGTAACAAACATTCTCACAAACTTTCGCCTTTATAATATTAGTAGGATAGGTGTAGTATTCCAATATCAAAATAAGAGGTCTTATTGTATAACGCTGCAGAGAATAAATTCATTGCTATATTTATCTCTGCATTGTAATTCCTAAACTAGGACAAAACAAACCATTTATTCTACAAAATAGCCTCAGCAAAATTTTACGATTACTCAATTAGTTACTATTACTTTGTTAATATAAGTAATTTTACGGTTACTTTATTAGTTATTATTACTTTCTTAATTAGTCGGTGGCCCAAGGAATTTAAAGGACAAATGAGAGATACCTCTACGCGGATGTCTATGGGCGTCGTTAGTCATGAAAGTGGCTCCTACTACTCGTTTGTCCCCTTATACTGCATATAAAAAAGTACAGTGGGAATATCCAGCTACTGATCGTGAAATTCTCAGTTTGAATTAGAGATAAACTAGCTTGCGCTCGCGGTTTATCCAGCGTGGATTTCGGACTTCAAAAATCCCTATAAATTTTAACTTATTATGTTATACTGATATGAAAGCTATATTACTGTAAAGTTTCATAAAAATCCGTTCAGTAGTTTTTGTGTGAAAGAGTAACAAACACACAAACTTTCGCATTTATAATATTAGTAGGATTTTCACAGGTTAGTATTAATTTGTTTAACTACCACGTACATGGTTCTGATTCTTATTGTTTCTAACTAATATTGCCAGTTTTTTTTTTTTAGATAAAATCTATGCTGAGACTGAAGGTCAGTGCAGCTTCATCGATATGAGTGGCGAGCCCCTATGGTAAGCTCAAGCCA
>LUGF01041993.1:49012-63119 GCA_001625245.1 Calycopis cecrops
GGGGATGGTTTGACCGTATAAAGATACGGGAGGCATGATACGAGCCGGTCTCGTTTGGACATTACGCCAACGACCCGAGAACAGAATCGACTGGGACTTGTCAGAATTGACCTCGATCCGCCAACGGGGGAACCACCCCCCTAGGGAGGTGATCGCCTGTTGGAGGTACTTGGTCGCTAGAGGGACTGTGCGGGTACGACTATAAAGGGCGGTATCATCTGCGAACATCGCCAACTCTACCTTGGGATGGCGCGGGATATCACTCGATATCACTCGTATAGAGATTATAGAGAGTGGGGGAGAGAACAGAGCCCTGGGGGACTCCGGCTCTTAAGAGGCGGCTGGTGGACAGCGTGCCCTCTACCCTATACTGAAAATGCCTATTGGCCAGGTATGCCTTAATACCGTCGTGAACAAATTCACAAAGACGGTGAACCTGAAGTGGACAACTATGTCCTTCGCGGAAGGCGAACTGCTCATCCATGAAGAGATTTCCCTCCCGCACGACATCTTTGATGCGTGCGAGAAGAATTCTCTCATAGATTTTACCCATCGAACTAATAAGACTAATAGGACGGTAGCTTGTGGGTTCGGTGCGGGGTTTACCCGGCTTATGAATACCGATCACAGTGGCTACCTTCCATGGGTCGGGGAATGCGCAGACTTCGAGGAGAACATTGAAGATGCACACTAAGAGGCTTAGGAGAGCAAGTGGTAGGCTCTTTAAGACCTTATTAGTGATTCCGTCAGGCCCCGGGGCCTTTCGGGGGACAAGAGCCTTGATGAGACCTGTTACCTCATCAAGGTCTGTCGGGCAGAGGGGATCGCCTTGTAATGGTAGAGAAAGGCGGTGCTCTAATTCCCTATTGATCTCCTCCACGTGGGAGGGAACTAATTGTGTGATACTTGGAGAGCACTGCTGCTCCAAGGTATCGGCCAATAGCTCGGCTTTGTCATAGTCGTCTATTGCAGGGAGACTGTTAGGACGTGAGAGGGGGGGGGGGTATGTTTGCCATGACTCTGCTTTCAGAGCTCACGCTAGTGGCCAGTAGGCCGTGTGAGAAGGCGAAATGTGACTAAGTAGGTGAGCCCACTTCTCTTGACGGTAAGCGTCTACTTGGGACTTCACCTCCGCTCGGAGGTGACGGAGGATAGCTCGGTGGTCATCCGAGGGATGTTTGCAAAATCTACGTCTCGCACGATTTTTCGTGCGGATAAGATCTTTGATGTCGGGCGGGAGATCCCAGTGGTTGTGTAAGGCCACTAGTATCTCTTTTGTAGACATCTCTATAGAGAAATCTAAGTGATTGGTGAGCTGAGCGATTACCCTATCGGCGTCGCTCGACTCTATCCTATCGGGGATGCTGTCGAGGTGGTTCGACTGTAGATTAGCGAGGTTAACTCGCAGAAGATTATAATCTATTATCTTTTTAGAGATAATGACATTGTCATGGGGACCAAAATCTAATAAGACTGGTCTGTGGTCTGAATCTAACTCGTATAACGTCTTTATCTGCCCTAGGGCGAGAGAGACGTTTTTATAAAGTGCTAAGTCTAACATGCTAGGACGTTGTACCCGCCCGCTGTGCGACACAGGTGCATGGCGGGTCGGGTCGGGGGGGGCAGTAAGGGCTACTCCCTCTGACTCCATGAAACTAGCTAAGATATGACCGTTGCGATTTGGGATAAAATCGCCGCAGTCGGGATGGCGGCTATTGAGGTCACCTGCGACAATGAC
Organism: Calycopis cecrops; assembly: GCA_001625245.1. NCBI lineage: Eukaryota > Metazoa > Arthropoda > Insecta > Lepidoptera > Lycaenidae > Calycopis > Calycopis cecrops. Next base: position 50,751 of record LUGF01041993.1, read on the forward strand.
GGGGTCATTGGGGTCAAACAGGGTTAAAAGGTCACTATGAAGCAGTGGTTTGGAAGACGGCTGGTAGGCCGAGTATATAGTGATATTAGGGTGACCTGTCATACAGAGCTTACAAGCGGAGACTTCTAAGTTCTGTAGAGGGGTGGGGGGATCGAGACACATTGAAGTGACCTCTTGTAATAAATAGCAGTGCCGCCCATACGGCCTGTTATTCTATCATTACGAATTAGGTTGTAATTCCTAATTTTAGGGGATCTATTACTGGGTTTTAAAAATGTCTCCTGCAATAGAAGAATATCGACATTGTGTTTTTCTAAAAACACCCAAAGTTCGGCTTTCTTATAAGCCGTCAGTCCGTCCGTATTGAACGTGACAATACGAACGGATCTGGGTTTCACTCTAGCCTCGGAAGCCATTGGAAAGGCCGGTAATTTGTAAAATGATAGACTCATGATGAGCTATGATTTCGGTTTTTTCAGAAGCTGAAGCTAGCTTCAGCTTCTGAATAAGCGTTAATACAGACTTACTGCTATACAGCAAGTAGGTTTGCCTCAAAAGCGTCGCCTGCTGGCTAAGGCCCTTCGTGGCCCCCTTCGGGGGCTTCGACTCTTTGGGGGGGTTAGTCCCTGTGGGGGTTTTGACCCCCGCGGGGGGCTTCGGAGGGGCCTCATCTGCAGGTGAGGAACCTGAGAGAATGTTTGTTGACTCAGCTGAAGGCCAGTTCTTATTATTCCGTACGGCCGTACCTAGCAATTATGCTGAATTTTGTTCAGGATTTCATTGCGTCTACCACGATTAAAAAAATAATAAAAACAAAACAACAAAAAAGAAACAAGTAAATCTTGATAAACGCGATTAAATCCTTTAAAAATATTATTATAATCAAGGCTGACAGGGAGTTTTACAGTAATCTGTGGAACTGGCCCTAAATAGTTTGTTATTAAATTACACAGTGTTATATCAAATTCTCTGTGCAGAGTCTAAAATTGACCATTTTTTATAGTATAAACGAGCAGTCATAGGCCATTTTCATGACTACATCGGTACCGTGTAAGCAAGAGGTACCTCTTCAGGCGTGCCGGCCCAATTGGGATGCGTGCATGTAGGTATCATGGCACTACCTCTTACTATTCTTACTTACTACCCTCCTAAATGAGCTTAAAGACTTTAGTTATTATCAATTTGTATGATAATAATATATGCTTCGGGAAATTTAAGGGTAAGTCGGTTCTGGTTTCCTGTCTTGTTGTACAAGCGTTTATGTCGGAACGGAGGAATACAAATGGAGGAATAGAGAGTGTAAAGTAACAGCTGTGCTGTCGTGTTCCTTGCAGTGTGTGCCGCCGGTCCATGGAGGAGGGAGGGGGAGGAGGGCAACGCATTTGTACGAGCAGATGTCTATGGGCGTCGGTAGTCATGAAAATGGCTCCGATTTCTCGTTTGCAATAAAAAAAAGTTACTAAAAGACATAAAAAAATGCTCACCCTAATAACGAGTCATGCTCGAATTGGAAGTAGAAGGCGCCCCCCATGGCCAGCATGGAGAGGCCCATGGTGACGGCGGACAGCAGCAGCAGCGGCCGCCGGCCCGCACGGTCCACCAGCATGGTGCTGACGAAGTTGCTGACCAGCTGCACCGTGCCCACGATGATGGTGGCCGTCATGGCGTCCAGGGTACTCCCTGTGAAGTTGATGGGCTTATAAAGGTACAAGTCTGAGACGGGCTGCAGAGCGCAGGCGACAACGACACGCCGGCAACACCGCTGGTTTCTATGAACCTCTGTGAAATCGATTCGGTGGCGACATGCAGTCGGCAGCCGCGATGTCGATTTCATAAAGACATGTTGTGTCGCCGGCGAAGTGCTGCTGTCGCCTGTCGCTGCCGCGCGACTCGGACTTAAGCTAAAAGTTTCTGGATTGTGGTAGTTCTGCTCTCTTGTTATTCAAGTGAAAACTTTTTTAAGCGCATTAGGCATATTTTTTCGTACCTATAAAGGTACTAATAAATCACGGAGCTTGTTAATGTTTATGGACACCCATAGACATCTGTACATTTAACAGACGTATTGCCCTCTAACCTATTTGCCCTGAAATGGGCCACCAGAAATTCAAGAAATAAGATTTTTTATGTAGTTTATGTTAGAAAAAGATCCATGCTGCCATATCCGAAATTTTGCGAACTCATATAAGAAAGGCGCAAAGTGAAAGCTGTGCTATGTAGTGGAGGTGAAAAGGGAAAGGGGGCAATACATCTGCTTAACAATTATGTGCCAGGTTATAGGCATCGGCAATCGAGATAAGGACCCCACAAGTCAATTATATAGCTCCCTTATGATTTGGTAATGTATTGTGTCTGTTTATAGGAAAGAAACGGTTAAAAAGTGTGGTCTTTCCATCCATATCCGTCGTAAAGATGGATACTGTAATTAACTTGTTATACTTAACTGCGCTTTGGAAGATCTCGACAGTGAAGAAGATGACAGCGTCGATCCCGCTGAACTGCTGGAAGAACAGTAGAGCAAAACCTACGATCAGCGGCTTGATCACCGCCGCCGAGAAGAACACTTCCTTGGTGAACAGGCTCTTTGGCTCTTCTTGCTTATCTGTCTTCTCTATTTTCGCTATTTTGCTGAAAAAAAAATTTATAGCATAGGAGGCAAAAGATTAGCTGGGCCACCTGATGTAAAGTGATCACCAACGCCCACAGACATCTGCAACACCAGACTTGCACCAGATGGCTGACCTTTGACAGAAGAATAGACTCTTTTCTTGAGGATAGGGATCTTCAGGTTATTCTTCTCTAGGTAGGTAATATTTCTGGCAATAAAACCTCTTCAATTAATTTTATTTTGATATTTCACTGTGGCGGCCTCTGGGGAAGGCCTATGTCCTGTAGATGACGTTCCAGCTGTTGGTGATGATGATGATTTCACATTAAGATGTTAAGGTCATGATGACGGGAACACACGGTGATCTATGATGTAATATCAAAGCAGGTAAGTGTGTTGAGATGAAATCAGTAAATAAAATGTTTCGATACATAATGCATATTGTATTGTATGTATTGTTTAAGACTAGATTTTACATAAAAAGGATGGTCAGTTTTTTTTTGTTCAATGAGAGATAAAGTTGTCGGTTTTTAAGATGCCTAATAGCATAAATTTAGGATAAATAATATTAGTTACTAGTATAAATTTTTATTAATTGAACTTTACAAAAATCCTATATAAATTATGATATCTATATTATTTTTATTGTTGTTTTATTTCTTTACTTAGATGTGTTGTATTATTGTTCCATTTACCTGTAATACAACCTTGTAATACCAGGATAAACCTTGTAATATAAAATTCGACATATTTAAATTTAAAAAAAAAACAGCATTTATATCCAACAAGAGGCAGGTTAACCTTATACGTCCTGATAAGAGAACGAGGCAAACCAGAGCAAGCCAGAGACACTCGTGCCGAAGAATGGCATGCGCCGAACACAAAACGTTTGTTATCAAAGAAGCTAAACGACGAGTAGATCTTAAACTAAGGATACACTTAAGTATTATATATGTTCCCTCTCATGCTGTGTAAGCTTTCACATTATGTATTCACTAGCTTTTATTCTGGTGAATAATATTCTAGTCATAAATCTCTAAATATAAAAGTAAATTTTTGTCTTTAAATATAATTGTCCTTTGCAGTATCATAAATTATGCATTTGGTCATGTTATAGTCTTTAGCAAAGTTGTTGTGCATGAGCCCAGGAAGGTTTCTAAGTTAGTACAACCTATTTTCGACAGATGGGGCTACTGTAGGCGGATAAAACTACTGATTTTGATGATGATGATATTGATGCTTATGGTGACGTCATTTAGCTGTGTTTCTACTTACTCGTCCTCATCTATAGCTGCGGCCACAGCGTGTTTCGACAGATGGAGCCACTTCATTTCGTCGTCGTTCTTGTGTCCCCTGGAGGCGAGCCACACGGGAGACTCGGGCAGCGGGAACAGGGCGACGAATAGAGCGCCTACAGTGTCGTGCCATGTTACTGGTTTGTTGTACTTTATACAAACGATCTGTTATAAATATCGATTGGATGGGACGCCCATGGAGGTGGGAGGAGAAAGGAGGGCAGCGCATCTGTATATCCTCTATGCGGATGTTTGTGGGCGTCGGTAGTCATGAAAATGGCTCCGGCTGCTCGTTTGCCCTCATATATCATAAAATTAAAAAAAAAATACTGCTGCTATAAATATTTGACTGCCTCGTACTCTAGTGGTGAGCACGTTCAACCATAGACGTGAGGTCCCGGGTTCCAATCCCGGGTGAGCCCAAAAAGTGTTATTGGAATTTTTCAATTTCTAATAAAAGTCCGGAGTCAGGAAGTTGGCGGTGCTACAACCCCGTGCCTCGGAGAGCACGTTAAGCCGTCGGTCCTGCGCCTGATCTCTCACCGGTCGTGTCGGATTGCCGTAACATCGGAATATGAGAATGAGGGAATAGAGAGTGCACTTGTGTTTGCGCGTAGGTACTTGTGCACTATAATCTGTTCTGCGCAGATGGCTTGTCTATATTAGACGGACGCCGTAGCCGAAATCGGCTAGGACATTATTTTAATTTAAATATCTGGTTCTGGATAAATTAGCCTTTATAACCTTTATTTTTTTACATAGAGTTGTAAAAAAATAAAGGTTAAAGGCAGAATCTATAGGAGTTGGTAAGCAATAAAATGGCTCCAATTACTCGTTAGCCTCTTTATACTAAAAAAAATAATAAGTCCGCATTACCAGTATAAAATTATTTTTAAATGTACAGAGTAGTTAAGTAAAAATTGGTACAAAACATATATTTTAAACAATGTGTTGAAAAGGGTGCAACATACTTAATCAAATTCTAATAATGACTTTAGCAGATCAGCTTTTGTATTTTTGGGATCATTCTATCCAGCACTGGCTGTTTTCACCGCCAGAGTGCAAAGTGAAATCAGCACATCAATACTGACGCAAACCGTAGAGAAATCTATACAAATAATGTTACCACAGAACGCGGCGGAGAGGAAAGCCAGGTATCTCCAGTAGAGCCAGCTGCCGGCCACGTACGATATGAGGATACCGAAGGACATCGACAGCGTGGGCAGGGACCCCAGCCGCCCCCGGATCTCAGGGTCACAGCACTCGCTTACCTGTAAGAATGTGTGTAGACTACACCACTGAAGTAATACTTGACGACCAGGCTGGCGCAGTGGTACAGGGCTCGGATAAGCTGAGCCTGTAGCTCCAGGGGTCGCGGGTTCGAATCCCGCCTAGGTCATGGATGTTTATCTATGTATTATATGTATTTCTATAATAAAAATCTTAAATATTTTTATAATTTATAAAACATTAAATATATTTCCGTTGTCTAGTACCCGTAACACAAGTCCTTACGGTACTTAGCACGGGGCTAGGCTAACGTGGTGTGTAAAGTCCACAAATATTAAATATTAAAAAATATTAAATATTAAATACTTCATACACGAAACATAGCTGTCTATATGTATATCTTGCTCCTACAGCAATATAAGAAACATCATTTTCTCCCTTTCTGTCTTCACTAACTTACATTGCCCACCCACTTTCGTTCGTTCCGATCACACTTTTCGTAACGCTCCCGTCATTCATCAGCTTACTCCCCAACTCCCAAGTCAAGCTCGCGTCAAGAATTTTTACTGCAACAATATTTCTACTTTAATAATATATTGAAAGGGTGAGAGTGGCGACAAAAACTCGGTGGCCTATTGCCGAGAGGAGATGAGGTACTGCGCATCTGCATCGCCGGCTTAAAGTCACAAAATGACCGCAAATGACCTTGGTGCTATATAAAGAACTTGTTAATAAGATGAATCACAATAAAGAAAATAATGTTCATTAATAAACGGATACATCAAATAGTCTGTTATTACCGCGACCTTCATCTTGTTTTCTTTGGCTATACTAATGTAAGTTATGGAGCACGTGATTCAGCCCCCACCATTCTGTACGTGAGGTTGATATGACGTGAAAAACATAAAAAAAAAATTGATGAATGAATGAATAACATATTTTTATTGTGCACATAACAAACATAACAATTTAAAAGAAACACATATTAGGCATACAAAGGATGTCTTATTATATAAATAGTAATTTGTTCCAGGCAATCTTGTGAAGAAAAATATTTGGTGTGCATATTCACAAGCACTCTTCAACTTCTTCTTGTGGGTAACATCTCCTACGGATTATTCTCGCAACTTGGGCTAGTGAATGTTGCGACACAGAAGAGGGCAATTAAGTTAGTCTGGAACCATTCAGCCAAATTTTGGACCTAATGTGTTCTACGTCGCTCGGATGCTCTACGGCTCTTCAACTAGGTATTATAAGTTTAGGAGCTAAACCATAGAAAGAGCCCTACCAGCAGAGCCGAGCTGCACTTACTTTAAGCAATACTACACATATTTGTATGAGTTAGCATAGCAGAAATGGAGAGTAGACAGTAATGGGGTAGAGCATGCGGTCGTCCCCAATGTTGAGGGACCGACAAGGAAGGAGGGCGAGAAGAGATGAGGGTAGTAAGTCTGGTTAACATTTATGCGGATGTTTATAGACAGTAGTCACCAGTAGTCACAGTCAGTCAGTAAAAAGTTCCGACTCGTAATTTGGACTATTTATTAAAAAAATCATAGGCAGATACAGTACCGGTTGGTCAATATAATTTTCAAAATGATCAAGCTATTTTTCATTGCTTTGTTTCGAGAAGCCCATATATTGTTCTGGACCATAATTCTCGTACAATACATTTTCGTTCTTAGAATTATAAACCTGCATATAAACTTAGCAACAGAAAAAGAATCAGCTCGTTTGTAACCATCATTCATCAAGATCGTCCATTCAGTATATAGACAATCAGGCCATAAAAATATAGTTATTACCTTACTAATTAACTCATATTGTTCATCTATGGTGTAGTTAATCTATGTACATAAAGTAACGTAAAGAATCATTGAATAAATGAGTAATTGATCTATCCATATACAACCTAAAATACTATATATAAGCTGAGTTGGTCGAAAGGTCGAAATTGAGAGTGTGAAATTGGAAAGAGAAATTTAAAAAACTGTCATATTTTAATTTATTAACTCGAACATTTTAATTGAGCTTTCTTTATCTGAACTTATTATAAAAAGCTGAAGGGGTACCTACTGATAAGTGATCCCCACACCAATAAACATCCGTTACGGTTTTACAAATGCATTGCTTGCCTTTTAGATACGCTCTTTTTTCACGATTGGGAGATTTGTTAAAGTCGCTAATGGTGTTTATGAAAAAAACAAAGAATGCATACGATTTCCCTTTCTATTCTTGTCAAGACAAATACAATAAGGTTTCTCTTCGTACTCAATGGACGATTTTTTTTTCGGACCTGAACTTTTGTCGCGGAAGCGAAGAGAAGCTAAACACAACTCCATCGAATTGGTGTGAGTGCTATGAGAGGTTTGGTTTAGGGTTGAAAGGAGACCGATTTCGCACTCTTCCGCAGCTGGGAGAGATGCATCGCGATATGAGAATGTTTAAAATAATTAAGGGCGACAGCACACACAGCGGCGATCGGCGACTCTCCGCGTCCAGTCGCGGCATTGCTATCGCTCGATTTAGCGACTGCTCCGATACTCGAGATACGTAACACTCGCTGTCGCTTTGCAACTAAATCGCCGCGTCTCGAGTTTTTAAGTGTGTGCTGGGGAGCGTCTCGTTGCTGCAATCCGCTTTTAAAAAACGTCTAAACCGCCAACCGCTGCTGCTTAATATATAATGCGTGCGGTCGCCCTAATTTAACTATGATTATCACGGCCAGCAGCTGCCGCATGTACTTACATAAACCTGCACGGGCGCCAGGACGAAGCCCACACACAATCCTGTCATGATGCGGCCCAGCAGGACTATGGAGAAGGAGGGCGCGAAGCCGAGCACCAGCCAGGCGCCGCCCCACAGCGGAGCCGCCATCTGCAGGCTGCGCTTCCGGCCCGCGCGCTGCATCAGCGGCCCAGAGCACATGCTGCCGATGAAGGCGCCCAGCGGCGGTATGGCTCCTACAAGAGATAATTGAAACGAAATTAAATAAGTGAAGAAAAACAACTGAAAGTTAATGGATTATTGATGTAGCTTTTTTTATTGTTTATCGGGCAAAGTCGGAGTAAATGTCATGGCTACGGACGCCCATGGACATCCCATGGGCATAGAGGTTATGCAGATGCGTTGCCCTCCTTCCTTCCCCTGCCATGCATGCCGCAATCAACACTTTTTCCCCGAAAAACAGAACAGATTTCACACACACAGCTAATATAATATGAGCTAATATATGATAAATGTAGAGATCCCTGTGACATATCGGCCTTCGGTAGCACCGATGGTACAATCCAAGGCCTCATTATATAACACAAAAACAATTGTGCCTGCTGTCGATAATCGCCGTGAAATTATTGTAAAGCAGTTAAGTGTTTAGGCGCGGCGTCGAGCTATGCTGAGTATGCTGTCCGCTACGCTATAATACGGGCTATAGACACATGTCTAAACAGTTATCCAAATATTCAAAGAGGAATTTCTTATGCATCAAGTGTTCCGTGTGTATATCATTTATGATATAGGTACATACAGAACACATGATATTTTGTCGACCAGCCTGGCACAGTGGTGCAGGGCTCGGACAAGTGGAGCATGTTGCGCCAGGGGTCGCGGGTTCGAATCCCGCCTTGGTCATGGAAGTTAATGTATTATATGTATTTCTATAATAAAAATATTTCGTTGTCTAGTCTACCTGTAACACAAGTCCTTACGGTACCTAGCACGGGGCTAACGTGGTGTGTAAAGGCCACATATATTTATTTATTTATATATTTAAATGTAATCTACAAAAATAGTTTTCTAACTTAATTCGTGTACACTATGTTAATAAATAAAGAAAATGAGGAAAAACATTATATTATGTTGAATTGACAACATAATTTCATTATTTACTGATTTATCAGATTGTTACGTTGTGGATACAAAGAGAATCACAGTACCACTTCATCGGACAACTATGAATGCTCGTCGGCCTACTAGAATCACGATATCATATCTCTTGTAATATCTTTATATTTGTATAATCTCCGTAGACATTTAAGTTATACTTTTACTATTCACATATCCTATTATTTTACACATCTGTCTGACTACAAAAAAAAATATAACCAAAGATCTTAAATCATTCAGGAGTAGCATGCTGCCTGCATGTATGTAGCCGGCACAACCGGGGAGGTACATCTCGCTTACACGAGACCGGCGCGGCGGAGTGACACCTGTGATTAATGAAATGCGCGTGGGACTAAATAAATACGAGGTACTTTCTGAAGAACGTAGTTGATTTGCATTATATTCTGTAGTTTCATCTCATTTGAGTCGGTCACGAGAAGAAAGGCTTACTTATACTATTAGCAAACGAATCACACACCGGTTGCGTGTATTTGTGCTTGAAAGACCTGCCAAAGCCGACAAGTTTCACTAAAATGAAAGGATTACTTGGATTTTGAAATTCACCTAATAAGGTGCATCAAGAGGAATAACATAGAGGAATATTACACGCTTTATTGCTCTTGACATATGTATTATAATCCTGCATTGACCACAGCAAAATAGTGTACTTAATAGAATACAGACCAATAGAATATAGGCACATTGTGTGAAGAGTAAAAAGTAAGTGTGCCATTCTTAGACTAAATAAAAAGTATAAGTCTATGGTGCCATTAACATACGGTAGAAGTAAAAGTTCAGAGAAGTAACTTATGATAAATTGAGATGTAAACTACTCTTTCGAATTTTGTTAAGTCCATTGTTCTTTACTCTATTTTTATATAACGTCATCATCATCAATCGGCGGACGTCCGCTGCTGGAAATGATCACCCACACAGAGCGCCAACTTAGTTAACCCCCTAATGGCTACGTACAAATCTTCGCCTCTTAAGATCTTGTTCTATGTTGGTAAAGATGCCTGGCTTCTTAATGTTTTTTGTATTAGCTAGGGGGTAAACGAGCAGTGGAACCTATTTTCATGAATTCCGACGCCCTTACACATCCATAAAAAGACGTGCTACCCTCCTTTCCTCTTTCCCATCCATGTGCCACCGGAAACAGATACACCACACGTGATATATGACACCGTAGCCGGCACTTTACGCTGACATCGTGTGAGCTAGATGTACCCCGTATGTGCCAGGCACAGACACAGGCAGTGTGAAGAGCACTACCTGTTACTAATTCTATATTATTCCTTAACATTAAAATATCCGCATGTCACAATATTACTACTAGAAGACGAATAACATGCAATTCCTATAATTATACATTGTTATTATTGCACTGGATATGCAACATTTCATTGCAAAATATATAAATGCGAAATAGCATGTTCACTTGCTGAGGATAACAGGCTTATAAGAATACTTACAGGAGTAGGTATGTAGTGAGAATGTAACCGACACTAACGAGAAGCTATCGCTCACACAACACCGGCGGGAAGTGAAGATACTAGTAATTTGGTATTGTATGCCGCAGTATTAATTATTTAAGACATTTACATATACAAATGAAATCTAAATTAGTGAGTAACTTAAGTCTTGCTATAAGGATAAGGTAACATAAAAGAGAATATAGGTATAAGGCCAATTCGCCAACATCGCTATTAAACAGAACCACCGAGAAATCATCATATGATTTTCTGTCGGTGATTCAATTAAAATGTCTGAAGTGTAGAACAAACAACTGCGTAGAATATATTTCTACTTCTTGACGTTTACGCAAATCCCGCGTATGGTCACCGCACACTTATCAACTCGTAAAGGGATCGGCACCGTATCGCCTTCGTTTTTCGATGTGATGCGATTACGTTCATATCTTTATACATCTCATTAGTGTGCATTGAGGTATGGAGTTTCATACAAAGAATACCAACTGGCTCGAGGTGATACCATACCAGTATACTCTACTCGTAATCCCACAACAGTCTCAGGTCTCAGTGTAGCTGTATTGGAAGCCTTAATGCCAATAGGTTCCTTCGTCTGTAACAGGCTGATGGCCCATTGGAAGGGTATTTACGACCGTCATTGTGGCGATGTTATTAAAAAAACCGCGCAAGAGGAAAACAAACATGCAGTTCCGTTATCAGAGCGATCGAGATCAGTGTAATGATAAATGTGAAAAAAATGGCTGTTCACTAGAACTCGTCAAGATCACGAGATCACTGCTCTTCCGCCGCACACTTGACGCGCACTCGACATGATTTTGGCTGACAGTTCGATCACATGTTTACTCACTCGTTATAGTTAACCGACTTCCAGAGCAGCAAATGTACTCTTAGAATTTTTTTAGGACTTTAGACCAGTGGTTCTTAACCCGTGGTCCGCGGATCACTAGTGGTCCTTGGAAGCTTCTCAAGTGGCCCGCAAGCCATGCCAATAAATAAATGACAACAAAACTTTACCCGAACATTATTACCTCCTGATCAATAAAGCATCTGGGTGGTCCGCGGTATAATGAAAATTTTGCCAAATGTGAAATCTGTATTACTTTTGTTTTATTTTTTTTTTGCTTCATTTTCATTAATGAAAGTAGGAGTTAGTGCCATGTGTTGGAACCAATTGAGCCGTTTTTTTTGATTTTTCCTTCTTTAATTTCTTTTGCTTCCTTCATTCTATACCTCCAATGCGTATTATATATCCTCGCAAACAAAAAAAAATCCTCAAAAAAAATGAGCCAGTTTTTAAAGGCGGTATCACGATAATTATGATTTGTCTTCATAGGGCTCTTACAACTTTCAAAAGTATTATAAACCTTCACAAATAAATCGTACTAAGTAGATGTACGCTTAGACATTTTTCAGACAATCTATTCTTTCTTGTATTAAAATAATATGTAAAAAACAATATAAATATAAAATGAGTGATATTAAGTTTATTACTAATCAAAAAGGAAAACCTGCATTATTGTATGACGGTCATCGATAGCTGGGGGAACAATAATAAGAAAAACGGAAAAATACTTTGTAGAGATGTATAAACAGTCCTTTTACCTTTGTCACCTAAGTGACATACAGTATACACTAAAATTTAAGATATTTTCAACTATGGGGGGTTAAGTCGGAACTCGGTTTCGACTTTTGTTCTAAATTCTGAAGTCTAAGTAATTCTGAAGTCTCAAGTCATTAATTAAATCGCTATTCGCTTGTTATTATATTTCGCACCACTCCTGGAAGAAAGCCGCAAGTGAAAAATGACAACTTTTCAGGAGAGCATAAAAACTGTCCTAAAAATTCAATAATAGTTTTAAAA
>LUGF01041993.1:64617-78960 GCA_001625245.1 Calycopis cecrops
ACTTCAAAATCAAACATATTTTGATCAATGTACAATACAATTGGTTTTCTGATTGTGTAATAACATAATTACTGTAAATTTGCGTTTAATACATATTCTTTAAATTAAAAAAATATTTATACAAGTATGAAATAAATAATTCGACAGTTAACCTTGTTAGTGGGTACAGTAAAGACCAGAGGTTCCCAATCTTATTTTGTCTAACGGCCAGTTTGTAAATTAGATACTTTTTAGCGCTTTCCATTTTTTTTTCACCTTAAACATAGGCTTTTAAGCCTATGTTATAACATTATCGATTTTTAGACCAAATACCGCCCCTTTCTAGGCTACCAGCGGCCACAATGCAACGGGGCGTTATTGCCCACTTAGGAAAAAATTGTATAGACATTCCAGATTGAGCAAATACTGTACAATAATAATTAAGCTGACTCTTCTTCAATATTATCTTCGTTTACCTAATTGCGGCCGTAAATTATTATTAAAAGTTTGATTGTGCGGTGATATATGGTTATCCTTACATAAACTTATAAGGTGTTTGTACAGATTTGCAGATATTGACAGTGATGTCATCACATAATTGAGTTAAATCAGATTGCCACCCTATATCTACAAAACTTGGCGTTTTCTGACGTCTACCAGCTCTATCTACTACATCAAAATCGAAATAACTATTGTCGTCTTATCATAAAATTCATAATATTTTATCAGGAGCCGCCCATGTATCGATGGATCTACAGTAATCTATTTAATTTTAGTCAAACATGTTTTTGCTCCTGAAATATTCTATGCCCAATTGGTATTATTTGTAATTCGCTTTTAAAGACAAAAATCTACCTGTGCCATTTCTTGAAGATAATATTTCTGTCCTTGTATGTTACAATTTCTAATAATCGCATTCTTCTGGAATACACAAAACATATTTTTTTGCTTTTCGCAATACACGAATGCACTGAGTCGCCTTCATTATGAGTAGTAATAAAAACATGTGAGTTATTTTAGACCGAATTTGATCGATGTGTGAATATATAATGTAAAAACAAAGCGTATCTCTTTTGACCTGTGTGTTAGTTATCCGAATAAAATGATACATTTTTTTAATCTTTTCTCTCCCTGAAATTTTAAATGACTCCACAAACAGCTAGCTATCTCATTTTAGCACTTTCAGCACGGCAAACGGACCATTGTCCACTTTTTATCAAAATATTATAGGTCGTAAAGTTGTAAACAGTGTATTTTCTTTTATAATGGTACAAAAATCTGACTGAGGCAAGCTCAAGACCTCTAAATCAAAACAGGGCACAGATTTTGTTGTTGCGTCAAGTGTTTTTTTTCTCGTCTTTAATTTGTCTTATTTGCTCTTTATTGTTTGTGTGTAGTTCGTGGTCTATTTTGATTCATCTTTCTTTTCTGAGTGTGTGTTAAGTGAGAGTGAAAACTGTGCATGCTGAGTTTACCTAATAAGTGATTGTTCCACATTAAATATTTGTTATGTAGATGCTATGTGACTTTATAAAAGTGTATGCAATTGTTGGTGAATCAATTAAATATATGGATAAATGACCTCGTAGATCAATCACAATTTAAAGTTTTTGCTTCATCAAGACTGTGAATTCCTGTCATTGATATTCAAAGTCTAAAAAAACCTTTTTTTGCAAACTGTTATTAAAACATGCCTATTTGTAGCTCTTAATAAATAAATCAACGTTTGCAATCTAGGCACACGTCACATGATTTTCAATGACAATACGTATTGAATTTGGTTTAACATGCTTTAGAGTAAAATCCCACTTACGGTTCCCAATTTCTAAAATGCATTTAACGTGGATATTCTAGCATTGTTATCAATATTTTCAAAATGTTTTTTTATAAGAACATGGGTTACCCATAACTTTACCATTTCTCTTTCTTTATGAGTTTTGAACCTCAATTTTTTAACAACTTATTTTTATTGATTTGTCATGAGCTTTCATCTCTTTTCGATCTATGCCTACGCTGTGATGCTGTTGTCGGTTCAATTTTATAAATTTTATTTATTAATAAATACAGTACATTCTGAAGCAATAAAACCTACATATAAACAATTTGTGTTACTTCCAGACAATGTCGAAGTAGATGTTTGTACTAAGAATTGCTTATTATTACTTATTATAAGGTACTAATTCATTATTTTTAAGAGATACTGAATCCAGTAGTTTTGGTAAAACCGTCTCAACCCTTTTTTCCCATATATCAAGCATTAAACAATAAAAATGAAAGTAAAGTAAATAGTTGAAGTTGACGCAACAAACGTAAAGATTTCAAAATTTAAATTATGATTGAATAAGTTATGTGTATTTTCTTCGGTCTGTAATAGTTTTTGAGCTTATTAAATAATTAAAAGTTGACATTAGATATAGAATCAACAGTGTTTTTAAGAATGATTGTAGAATTCCTTTGAACTAATTATAATTACGTCTAAAAAGATTTCAAACTCTGGCTATAGAATGTAGGTACGCATACAATATTTACATACTAGATTATCAATAAAAGTTTCGCAGAAGAAGTAAGCAACTAAACTTGCACAACGACATTTGCTCATTAATTCCCTAAAACAAAGGAGCAAATATAGTTATAGCGAAGATATTTTAAATGTTTTCGTTAAAGATTTGCGTATTTATAAATATGCCATTCTTATTATTAAAAAACTGTATTTTTTTAAGTGCAAATGTATAAAACGTCGTTCTTACGATGGAAATATGTTTATTTTAACGTTGCAAAATTTTACATATTTACGTTTATATCCAAAATTTTTTTAAATAAATTTATGAAAAAAATTGACAATATGTATTAGCTTTTTCTTGATTTTTATATGTAATAAAAAAAAATTCGCACAAGTGCACCAAGTGCACTTGCAGCTTTATTCCAGGGATGGTGCGATAAGCGATTTATAAGCCACACAGAACATGCGACTTGCAAAAAATTAATAGCGTAATTTGTTTATCGTTACTCTGTCATAACGCTGTCATAGTACTGGCAACTTCAGAGTACTATCAATTCATCCCGTCACTTCGATAGCGCGATGTAACTCGCGTGTCAGCGCCATCTGTTGGTGCACATGTATAATAATATCGCATAACTACGCAGACTGAGGCCTGAGCTGAACACAATGTCGTGAAAACCTTTTTTATAGTATAAGAGGGCAAACGAGCAATCGAAGCTAATTTTATTCAGTAAGTCAAGTCAACAAATATTGTTCCGTTCCCCGTCACTAGAATGCTCGTGAAAATGTTTATGGCTATGTTTGGCTCTATGCTTGGCTCGGCTCGTTGTTCAGTTCGACCATAGACTACTGTTTCATGAGTTCGACAAAAATAAAAACGGCGAATGCTCGATGTTCTGTTACAATTGAATGCTCAAGTCTATCAGCACCTAAAAAATATTTTGTTATCAGCATAAAAAAAATAATTTTATTGTAAATCATATATCAAGTCTATTTACCAATTCATTAATAATTACAATAAGTTGTATATTACGATTTTTAAGTCGTATTTTTTTTTTACTTTCAGTCACTTTTATCTCCATCATTTATGTCACGTAACAGAATGTAGCTTACTTTTTTTCATGTAGTGTGTGTCATGTTCATCCACCTTAGGTGTCCACGAATAAATTGTGACAAATTATTGGGGCAGGAGAATATAATGATAAGTAAACGTTACAGTAAAGCCCTTTGATGTACCTATACGCAATTCCCATACTTTTAATAATAAAGACCTATAGAAAATCAGTCATATTGAAAAGTTGTAGTTACATTTTGACATTCAGACCTAACCACCCGGTCAGGTCCACTGCCTACACTTTCGGCGTACTTGACGGGCGTTTCTTTACCTCTCAACGCTTTCCCTTCACTGCAGAACATTACGTTAGGTGACTCACGTGTCAAATGCAACGCCAATTAGAAAAACATTTTTAATATAAGTCGGGCTTGAACCTGCTATCAGTATGACTACCTTTTATTTATTTTTTTCGCTGGGGAATGATCTTAGATATTCCTCCAAGTTGGGGAAAACCTGGAGGGTGTGGGACTCGAAAGCATATACACTGCTCCCCCTACCCACTAATCTCCAGCAATGTTCCTTCTCATCCGCCCTACAGGAAAAGTCACGGGAACGAGATAACATACAACAACAACAAGCAAGAAGCGTTTCCAAACTCATAAATCACCTGTCGTTTGTTGAACGTAATAGAAATTGGAAAAAAATGTTGAGGTCCAAGTCGACTATCTACGACTAAGGGTCAAGTGCCTCCTAAATTATTTGCATGTTGAGTACGCTCGTACTGATCACGGATGTCGCTCTCCGGCACTCGTAAAACAAGTTCAAGTTCAGCCGGAGTGAGAGCTGACGTAATAGGATTGTCCGAAAATTATTATTATTGATATTTTAACTATTAGAATTAAAATGTCACTAATGATTTTTTTTTTGATCAACCGTGTATAGGTATTTTGTCTTATTATTTGATATTTAAATTTTAGTTTTAATTATTTAAATTCTAATTTCACTAATTAACTTTCTGACTATATTGACCAATTTTTTTATATTTTGTATAATCTTTGGCTATTATAATTATCACGCGCACGCTGAGTTTGTCTATAAGTAATTAAGATTCGATTGACTTGTATTAGATTGTATGTATTTTATTTTTGATATATCACGTGTAAAAAGTTGTTGACGAACCTAATAAAAAAAATACATCATCATCATTAAGTTTGTGAAATAAATGTGGTGTCGCTACCTTATATGGATTACAGACTGTCCAATCCCAGTCATGATAGCTCATTGAGCTCTTCTAGCTCATGACCCGTGTCGGCCACTTTTTAGCTGCCGCGCGTGAGCTGCTCCCCTCCGTTAGAGGTGGGGAGAGGAGGACTAACGCTGTCCTCGGCCAAGATAATAATAGTTTAACCTATTAATCGCAATAGTCCGGTTTGCCTTCTCCCAGTAGCTGGGAAAGAAGGGGGGTTCTGCCCCCCATCGACCACAAATACAGAGGCTTGAGCTCCCCAGTGTGCTCGCCTTTCATATCGATGAAGCTGCACTGACCTTCTGTCTTAGCATAGTTCTACCTAAAAAAAAAAAAAATACTGTCAAGGAAGTAACGCAGACGAGGGAAATACTTCTGCACTACTTTCTTGTTACTCTTAATTGAAATTACTTCCTACTCCTCCTACTTTCTTCTCAATATTCGTTGCGGGTCCCAAAACAGATTAAGCTTTTCCCTCGGGCTCCCTGCGATCATATCACCAAGTGTGGTTGCCGCTGTCGATCCTGGCGACACAGGAGTGGCAGCGGTGGGAACGAGTGGTGGGCCAAAGCCCGTTCTCTTTTTTCTTGTTAGTCTTTCTCACTTTACTCCCTAAAGGACGAGAAATTCACATACAGGAAAGGACAGTAGACAGCTGTTAATTTATGGTGTTATTGTGTAGATAACGTATTTCCCAGGTCCTGCTGGTCTGATTCGACTGTATTGAAGCAATAGCGCTGCTTTTGAAACTATAGCTGCGAAAAAATATCTCATTTTCACAGCCAAAAATAAAAAGGAAAAAATAAAAATATAATAGAATAAAAGAAAAAAATTGACAAAAAATTATGGAATAAACATGAAAATTTCACTTTTCACAATTGTATGTATTAACCTAATAGTGAGACGACGGTTAGTTAATAAATATACTACACATATACATATAACAAAGGTCAGTTAACAATGAGTAAGGGCATGCTCCGCTGGCTCGGTCACGTGGAAAGAATGACAGATGCAAGGTCACCAAAACATATTACAATGCGAATGTAGGTAAACCAAGACTGACATACTAGGAATCGTGCCATGGTATTGACAGTATTCGCAATCGCCGAGTATTTTTTTATGGCGTAGGGAGGCAAACGAGCAGTCAAAGCCATTTTCATGACTACCGAAGCGCATAGACATCCGCGTAGAGGTTATACAGATGCACTGCCCTCCTTTCTTCTTCCACCTCCATGGGCCACCGGACACACAGCACGAAACGAGATAGCACAGCTGTCACTTTACCCGAGTGTGTAGCATGACAAATGTGGAGCAAGCAGGAGAATCTCGAGGATATGATTTGGAAGTGACATTGCTTTCGGTTCACTTGGCCGTCCCCATTAGAGAATCGGCGTGTGAACTTATTGTAGATATAAATATTATATCATATTCGGTCGGTTATGTAACCTACTTTCAGTCTTACATAATATACACAAAAAAATTACACAATAATTGTTCGTTTCAGAGAAGTTCGACTACAAACATCACTGTACGAAATATAAGATTTACTAGAGAAATTAGGAATCCACAGATAAATAAATATCTTTAGATATTATTTTAGATATCTTTCGCGCTTTAATACGCGTCTTTTGGTCGTTTGAATAATGCACACAAGTAGTGTGCACAATTTATCATTATTCTACACGTTAAAATCACGAATTTCAAAAATTCAATTATAAAGCATACCCGAGCCTTAGACTAAATGATCTAGGGCTCGAGCTGATAGCCTATGGCTATGTCTTGTAGAAGTTTAGAAAACTTTGAAACCATTATTAATTACCATCACATTAAATAAGCCATTTAAAGATCGGAACAAAATTGTAAACAACAATGTTAACTTTTAACTTTAACTTAACATTGTTGTTCCGATCTCGATCCCTGTTATTAACACGCAGTAGTAGACAAAAAATTATAACATCTAAATACTAACATACTAGCAGAATATAAAAGAATATAAACAGGTAAAATATATTGAAAAAATCGAACACAATCCTACTAATCCTACTAATATTAAAATGCGAAAGTTTGTAAAGATGTTTGTTACTCTTTCACACAAAAACTACTAAACGGATTTTCATGAAACTTTACAGTAATATGGCTTTTATATCAGAATAACATAATAAGTTAAAGTTTTGAATCATTTTTGAAGTCCGAAATCCACGCGGGCGATGCCGCGGGCGGTAGCTAGTATTATAAATGCGAAAGTTTGTAAGAATGTTTGTTACTCTTTCACACAAAAACTACTTGGCCGATTTGGGAACATTTTGGCCTTACAAAGAACGGACACAAAAGTACGCCATTCTATGTAAAAAAAAGTTTTTAATTTCATTATAAAACACGTTGGGAAGTTATTTAATGCCAATATAATACTCATTACTACTATTTTCAAGTAATTTCCATCAATATATTCTTAGTTATACAATGGTGTTCAAGTAATGTTCGTTGAGTTTTTTATAGATGATTCAAATATACTAAGCATTTAATGTTTCGCATAAGTGATAGAGCTTATTATGTTATTTTAGTAACAGCGGATATATTTTTTATTACAATTCTAATTTTAAGTTTAACGATTGATGTTTAATATTGGCCTTGTTTGGAGCCGTGTTCCTTGCAAGGCCATTTGGAATAGCTTTATAAAACCAGAGTTTAATAAATAAAGTGACTAAAGTTAGGTAAATAAAAACCGGCCAAGTGCGAGTCAGACTCGCACACTGAGGGTTCCGTAAGAACGGGAGGTATGAGCAAAAGTAATAGACGTTGAGAAAATTACACTTCCTTGCGACAAACTTATATATGCGGGTGCTTGCATACATTTAGTATGAAACGAACTACATGCATAAGTTGGTAATGATTTTTCCAGTGATATAAGTTTTATTTACCAATTTTTAAATTTTATTCCTATATGTACACTGTAAGGTCTTACTTCTGGCCAAATTTCAGAATTCTAGCTCAACGGGAAGTACCCTATAGGTTTTCGAAAAAGTGCGTTTTCATACAAAATTTGTGCATAAATGGCTATAACTTTTTATTGCGTTAACTTAGAAGTGTGATTTTTTCAAGGCATCAAGACCTAACTGACCTCCGTATTTGACAAAGATTTCAGCTTAATCCCTTCAAGCGTTTTAGAGAAAAAGGTCTTGACAGACGTACAGACGGACAACAAAGCGATCCTATAAGGGTTCCGTTTTTTCTCTTTGAGATACGGAACCCTAAAAAAAGTCATTTGCATGGTGCATCATAAAACAAAGTACTACTTAATAACTCGTTTCCTTCATTTATCCAATAAATAAACGAATAAAAAGCATTTACTCGTTAGAGTGGCCTTCCATGGTCCACCCACCTTATAGCTTTCATATCAGAATAACATAAGAAGTTAAAATTTATAGGGATTTTTTATAATTCGAAATCCACGCGGGCGAAGCCGCGGGCGGAAGCTAATGTAAAATAAATTCAAAACTAAAGTTTAAAAACTTGAAAATTGTAATAAGAAATGGTACGTGCGTAAAAAAATACTCATAAAAAATCACCTTTCTCTAATCTACATATGTCGTAGATTAATTTAAATAGCCCAATATACCTCAATTACGAAAATAGTATTTCAAATCCGACTCGGCAAATCCAGAAACTGCCGCGCTTTAACAAATTCATCCGCTTTATTGTCTTAAGACAAACATATGAAATACTAACTGCGCCCCGCGGTTTCAACCGCGTAAATTTCGATCCCGTGGAAAATAGAAAATCATCCCATGGCATCCCATAGGAACATGTTTTCGGTATAAAAACTCTATGTGTGTGCTAAATTTCATGAAAATCGGTTTAGCAGTTTTTGCGTGAAGGAGTAACAAACAAACAAACATACAAACTTTCGCATTTATAATATTAAGTAGGATGTGTTGATAATAGTATCTGTCATTGTGCTACTATAACAATTGATATCCTTGTGGACGTACAAGTGCATTAAAATCAATAATGAGGAGTGTACACGAGGCCTCAATAAACAAGACCGTATTAAGATAGTGAGGTTAAAGGTGCCGATAATGTTCCTCCTTGCAATATTGTCGTTCTAAGTGAGATAATAATTTAAAATTCACCTTCACAATAAGGAAAGGGCTGGAAACACCGCCAGATAAACTGCCTAAATGAAAGCAACACGTCGATATCGGTCCTGCCGTTTAAGAGTTACGATGCCTAGGACAGACACACACAGAGATATCCAAACAAACTTACAACACCGCTCTTTTTGTGTCATTCCTAATTAATATACCTGGATAACTAGAAGTCATAATTAATAGTTGAAAGGAGTCGATTCGGCAAAAATTGGCGAGTTTAAATTGTCCAATCGACACCTAAGTCAGCTGAATTCATAAAATGTTATCAATGGATTTGACAAAATCGTCCTTTTGTAGTTTTTAGTTTTATAAGATCATGTTCATTAGTATTGGAAACAATATGCGCCTTTACAATATTAGTTTTCGGCATTCGTTTTTACTTAGCAGTCCTCAACCTCTTAAAGTTGGATGATTATCCATTTTCGAAGAAGCAGAAAATGGGATAAATGATAATTAAGCTTGCTAACAATACGATAACTGATATCTGATACTTTTAAAATCTGAGCAGCCCAGATTCAACTGAATCAGGGCTGCTAATTAACTAACTAGTTAATTAATAAACGAACTCCAAGCGTTTTGAAGCAAAAATAGCCTAGTATTAATGAGAAATTTATGAGATTTATATATGATACTCACCAATCCATGATTTCTGTTCACTATGCTGTATGAGGTACGAGTCGTGCTTCTCAATAGAGGGCAGAGCTGACGCGGAGTAGCCACGGACCAGGCCGATGATCAGGAACGCCAGCGACGCCCCGAAGGTCAGCCATAACTAAAACAAGGCTTAATTTGTAGCTGGGTGTCACAGTCACAGGATCAATTTGGTCGCCCACTCGGGCGCTTCCTCAATCTTTGTCCATTTAGATTTTGTCTGTCATGCAAGTGCGGAACGAGCGCAAGTTTTTTTGCACCAAATACAAAATGTCAATTAACCTTGCGTCTTTTCCTAGGTACTTGGGTTCAAAGCAAATAGTGACGGTATTGTTCAAGTTTTAATGTTATTAGCTAAGTTGTTAATAAATTAATTAGTTTTGTATCTCATATCTCGTAGATCTAATTAAATAGTCATAAGGTTATTGTTTGTTCACTAAACTTCAAAATATTCAAAGTTTCTTAAAGATGATTACAAGATATTTATTAAGAATTACTTATGAGTAATAGGCGAAATTGGGCTTGGTATTCTAGTCCTGGACTGGATCTGGCATAGAGACAGGTCCAATTGTTCAAGCATCGAGGGGTAATTAACAAACCCATACCCATGTAAATATAAAGATTACTTATATTTCTTAATTGTGTACCAATATAAATACCGAGTAGTTTTACTACTTTCACTAATTTCAGATGTTGAGCATTTACATTGTATTAAAAATGTTATGGCTCCTATGAAATATGGCTAGGTAGGGGGAGTAAGCCCGAGTAGTAAAGGTGAGTGTTGATGATTATCACAAAGAGGCCTCTTAAACTTACACCCGGAATCACAAGTCCCGGGGCTACTCGGGGTTACTTCCTCTGCCACACGATGGACCCGGCACCCGCACGGTGAATCCATGGAATGCTAAGAAGTTCGTCTCTCTATTTTGTATTAATACAAATTCAGACTGTCTGTCCGAAATTATTTAAAATTATGCTTTATCACGAATTATATTTTACTTATCTTGGAATATGTTAGCACTTAGAGTTAGAAAGGGTCTTGTAAAGTTTCTATCCAAACCGGTAATAATATTCTAAAACAGGTAGGTGCAGCGAAGTGAGCCAGGCTAGTATGTAGAATATTACTAAGATCTTACTAAGATTACAATTGAATTTGACTACCGGCTGGCGCAGTGGTAATAGCTCGGATAAGCGGAGCATATTGCGCCAGGGGTCGCGGGTTCGAATCCCGCCCAGGTCGTGGATGTTTATCTAAAACAAAAATCTTATATATATATATAAAATATTTTAATTTTATAAAAAATACTTCCATTACTTAGCACGGGGTTAGACTATAGTGATGTGTAAAGTCCACAGATATTATATTCTCATATCCTATTACAGTCCCCCCCTGGAGGAAATGACATATAGAGAAATGAGCGGTTTACTTTCATTGTGTAATAAATTTGTGTGTTATATAACATAGGAAAGTGACGCATGTGAATATTATTTGTTTAGGAATACGAGTACTAAGTTGGCAACTGTTTGAATAAATTTGTGGAGTGCCAAAAGGAAAAACCCTTTTATAAGAACGTTTATAATAGATAAGATTCAAATTGAAAAAAAGTTTTGAATAATCTAGTCACGCGGCGGTGTGTCAAGCCAAAGTTCAAGCAAAGGAACTGGCTAACCAGCATCCGCCTAGTGTAATATTGAACCACTTGATGCCACTTTTGACCCCTCTATAACTCAAAATCTATTTAATGTAAACACAAGTGTTTAATTATATCCATAAGAACAAGTAGAAGTCAAAATTTCATGAAGCTAGCTCAAACGGTTATAAAGATATGAAGGTCCAAAATTCGTAAATTTTATCACTGATACATAATATAGTACCTTAGGTAACCTACTTCCAGATAACCTAGAAAGATGAAATTTGGAACCCAGCTCGATTACTGCGTGTAAGCATAGAAAAAAATCTGAAAATAAAAATAAGTTAAAAAACGGGGGTCCATATTATACAAACAAGTTTTTTTTTTATTGTAGCGTTGAAACCGTTACAAGCAGATATTTGAAACTATCCAAAAGTTATTAGTTTAACCATACAAAAAACTTGTAGTGAGTTAGCTCACATTAGTGTCCAAGGTTCCTTTCTCAGATTTCTTTTGAAAATAAGAAACATTATTTTAAGATATTGTATTTCTTTGTATCTTAAAGGAAAGTCCAATGTCTATGAAGGTCAATGTATACCAAGGTATAATATCGGCATACTTTTCTTTACAAAAAGTAATGATATCCCACCAAAAACATAATTTGTAAAAAAGGAGAGCCAAGTTCAATACGAAAACATAGTTTTTGGCTAGTGAAATACATATAAATACATAGATAAACATCCATGATCTAGGCGGGATTCGAACCTACAACCCCTGGTGCTACGTGCTCCGCCTATCCGAGCTCTGTACCAATGCGCCACGAGCCTGGTCGAAAACGATGACGAGCCAGTTACACCTGTCTTTGATCATCATATTTAAGTTTTAACACCATTTCATTAAGGCAAGCCCAATTAAGCCAATTCATAATGTATTATTTTCCTTATAGCGTTTATGTGTAGGTTGACGATAATGAGTTATTTTATTTAGAGAAGAAAGTCCGTAGCTTAGATCAAGCAGATATTAATTAGGACATAGATTTAAAATAGATTCGATTCGAGTCAATGTAACCAAAGCAATTATTATTGACTATGATACTATTGATAGCGATATTGACATAAACAATAAAGTCGATATCATATCGACGACGATATAGGTACGTATATGTTTTCCATCCAAAAGGATGGGTAGAAATATTGTTTTAGTTTAATGGGAAAAACGAGCAATTGGGGACCCATGAATACTACGCTCATGCCTATAAAATCTACATTAATTATTATTATGTAGATGCACTGCCTGTTTTCCTCAACCCTGAATGTTGAGGAAAAGAGACAGTGCATCTACATAACATACCTAAGAAAACTCAAAAGTGGCATGAAAAGCAACAGCTTAGCTGTCACTTGACGGCGGCAAGATGTGAGCGAAAGGCGCCTGCATTGCGGTGGCACTACCTCTTACTAAAATTGAATAGTACCGAGAATCAACAAAAATCGTCTTGTTTACGTTCTTTCATTATATTATTTAGTAAGAGGTAGTGCCACGCTGCATGCATGCAGCCGAATTGGGCCGGCACGACCGGAGAGGTACCTCTCGCTTACACGAGACAGGCGTAAAGTATTTCGTGCGGTGTGTAAGTAGCCGCGGCGCATGGGGGTGGGAGGAGAAAGGTATAGCCTCTATGCGGATGTCTATGGGCGTCCGTAGTCATGAAAATGCTTCGACTGCTCCTCTGCCTCCCCTATACCATAAAAAAATATCTTCCTATTATAATGTAAATGCCATTCAAAAGATCAACCGAATATACAAATATTTCATTCTAAAATCATTTATTCAACATTTTAAGTAATATATTTATTCAACTAACATTCCATAATTCAGTTTATTTGTAATACAAACAATTGATAAAATATAAAGAGCAGTTGTACGTAAATGTAAAACTAAATTAACTATGTAAATACTCGATGACCTAATGTTATAATGGTATTTTAATGATTGTGAGTAGTAGCGAGTTTTTTGTAAATGATACTAGAGATGCAAACGAGCAGTCGGAGGCAAATGAGAAGGAGGATGTTTTGAGAGCGTTTGTGAGTGTAAGTTGTATGTATATATAAGTACATATTTATGTACATTTAAATGTTCCTTGCTCAAGACTGAGAAAAAGAGAATTCTTATATTTGCCACAATATTTTTTGACCTTTCTAAAAATATTTACTTTTAATAAAAAGTATATCTTTTCTAATACCTAAGGGAATATGTGTACAAATTTTTCATGATGATCGTTTGAGTAGATATGGCGTGAGAGCGTCACAAACGCACATTCACATTAATTTATAATATTAATAGGTATAATGTTTATCTATGTATTATATGTATTTCTTTAATAAATAAAATTTCTTAAAATAAATCATATTAAATATATTTCCGATGTCTAGTACCCGTAACACATGCCCTTACGGTAGGTACTTAACACGGGGCTAGGCTGACGTAGTGTGATAAGTCCACAGATTGTTATTATACCATACCGCTACGTGGAGTGAGGAATACGCTGGCGCGTTTCGTACGGACTCGTTAGCATGTGCGGATATTTATGGGCGTTAGTAATCAAAAGGTTGTTCAATAAAAGACTGGTCGTTTGAGCTGGTATCTTATAATAACCCCTCTGCCCCTCATACCCATTGACATCTGAACCCACGTCCCAGTACCATTATCATTTATTATAAGAGTCAATGAAACCTACAATCAGTTTGCGAAACAATTAAATATACTGTAGGTACAAAATACATACACAAATAAACAAGGCTTTGTCCGTTTTCCTTAAAGTATATCGTTATAAATGATGCTTAGAACTGGTTTTTTAGAAGGCTATTGCAGCATTTTATTGGATTCTAGGGATCTACAAACGCAATCTGTAAAGAGATAAAGAATCTAGTCCCAGCCGAATTTCGGCTACTGCGGCTATTATAGACGCTCTAGCCAACGCTGTAGCCAACGCTCTAGCCAACGCTATAGCCAATGATCTAACCAACGTTCTAGCCAACGCTATAGCCAACACTCTAGCTAACGCTCTAGCCAACGCTATAGCCAACGCTCTAGCCAACGCTCTAGCCAACGCTATAGCCAACGCTCTAGCCAACAGT
>LUGF01041993.1:78977-113721 GCA_001625245.1 Calycopis cecrops
CATAGACATCTGCATAGAGACTATACAGATGCGCTGCCCCCCTTTCTCCTCCCGACTCCATGGGCCACCGGCTACTTACACACCGCACGAAACGCGACAGCACAGCTGTCACTTTACACCGGTCTCGTGTAAGCGAGAGGTACCTCCACGGTCGTGCCGGCCCAATTCGGCTGCATGCAAGCATACAGCGTGGCACTACCTCTTACTGAATATTTTTACGAAAATTGTGCAGACGGAGGAGCATGAAATTTGGCACACTTTTGGTCCATGTATAAGAGAAGTGCAGAAGGCGAATATTTTTTATTAACTAATAAATAAAACTTTACTTTTTTTTATTCGATACATAGATACGTAGACAGAGAATACAATTATTGTATTCTCTGTCTACATACATAAGACACACGTAATTATTGATGAAGTTTCTGTGTCTTTTCAAGTGTTGACAATTCTACATTAATTGTTTTCCTTAGTTACGATGACATGTCATACGATATTTATAGTTTTTAATTACAAAGTCAACTAGTATAATTAAAATTGTAAGTAAGTAATGCAAAAATAAAAAAAAATGTGTAAAACAATTTAGTGCTGGAACTATAGACGTGGAAGGAAAAAGGAAGGCAGCTAGTCTATCTAGGCTCTTGCGGATGTCTATGGGCGTCGGTAGTTATGAAAATAGCTTTGTCTGATCGTTTGCCCCCTATAGGGGCAACGATTGCTTTTATAATGGTGTGGTATACCATGAAAAAAAGCAAAACACTTTTTTGTACTTTTCAACCTTCACACTCTCCTCGTTCTTTAACTAGACGCACACGCGTTAGCCATAGTTCGTATTTATGCTGGGGCTGGCGAGCTAACGTTATTTGGTGGCATCGTCCCCTTCACCAACTTGAGGGTGAAACGACTCGCGCGCGCGAATTTCGTGAAAGACAACATTCATTGAAGCCTATAGGCGAACCCAACGGCAGTTTAAGGACATGAACCGGCAATGAAAAATAAGCAATTGGAACACATTATGTAATGGTTGTTAGCAACCACCGGAGCACACCGGCGCGGGCGGCCACACGGTGGCCACGCGCGTGACCGGCGGAAACGGACCATCACAAGTAATTTATATCAACTCGCGCACAATGCTAGCAAAATGGTTGCATCGATCTAAGGCCAACGCTTTTAGTGTACTAGTTATACACATTTTTTCAGTTACATAATTGTATATTAAAAATGTGTGCTTTAGACCACACGATTGAAGTAAAACTTCAAGAAACATAAGAGAAAACATGAGACTGGCTACGAGATGGAGAGAGAAATAAAATGTGCGCGCGCTGCTCTTTCTTGTTCCTGCCGTAATATAAGAAACGTAAGTCATTCTCTGCCGGTCTTCACTATTTTTTTTAAACGGGCTTTGGCCTACCACTTGTGCCCATCGCTGCTACTCCTATGTCGCCAGGATCGACAGTGGCAACCACACTTGACCCTTTGATATGATCGCAGGGAGCCCGAGGGAAAAGCTAAATCTGTCTTGGGACCCGCAACGAATGTAATCAGAAGAAAGTAGGAGGAGTAGGAAGTAATTCCAATTTCCCTCTCTAATCAAAGAGGGATACAGTCCAAAATTGCAGTGACTTAAATAAGCCAAAAAGTAGACAGAGCAGCCAGATGAAGCCCGGCTACTATGCACCACGGAAATATACATAAATGAATTGAAATGGATCTTTTTCTGTTATCAGCGGTATTATTATGATTGAGTTATATTTATTTGCTGCCAGTAATATTTTTGACACACACACTACTTACACACACACACACACACACACACACACACATCTTCACGCCAGTTCCAGAATGGGGTAGTCAGAAAGATCAGAGTAGCTGTAATGGTAGCTGATAGTGAGCTTTCGAAAAATTTTAAATCTATCGCAAAGAACCCATTTATTTTTTCGATGTATTTATTAAAAATACATTACTGTAAACTACGTCTTATTTGCTTTACCTTGAACAACTTACAAACATTCATACACACTTACGAATTTATATTACACTAGGTGCGCCCCGAGGTTTTACCTGCGTAAATTTCGATCCCGTGGAAAATAGAAAATCATCCCATGGCATCCCATAGGAACATTTTTTCGGGATAAAAACTATCCCATGTGTTATTCCAAGTTACTCTCTACGTGTGTGCCAAATATCATGAAAATCTATTCAGCAGTTTTTGCGTGAAGGAGTAACAACATACAAACAAACAAACAAACAAACCAACAAACAAACAAACAAACATACAAACTTTGGCATTTATAATATTAGTACAGCTAAGTCTGTTTGCTAAGCAGAGTCTGTTTGATTGAACGCCCTAATCTCATAAAGATACCAATAGCTGAAGAGTTCGTTTGCCTGTATGGATGACATAATCTCAGGAACTACTGGTCTGATTTGCAAAATTCCTTTGGTGATAAATCGACGTAAGCAGTAATATAAGTTGGGTGTGCTGGCTACGCAGGTAAACCCGCAGACATCTGCTAGTGGGTCAATGAGCAAAAAGGCCTTAATTTTTTTGCAAACGTTTTCCTTATGGTTGGAATGAGGTTTTGTATCGTACGCAGATGTTATACAGGTTCTAAGAGCTGTTTCGGTTTTATTAACAGTACGAAATTTACTTTACCCGTGTCAATCTACTTTTTTTTTTTTTTTTTTTTTAAATAACATAAGGGGGCAAACGAGCAGTCGGAGCCATTTTTATAACCACATGCATAGAGGTTACGCAGATGCGTTGCTCTCCTCATCCCTCCACGGGCCACCGGCTACTACCACACCGGGCAGCACAGCTGTCACTTCACGTACGGTGTATGCAGTCCGACCTACTTCGAATAGTATTATGGATATTAAATGACACAATCGTATTTGATCCAAATGGCAAACCATAAATTATTTAACTCTGTTGTACGTTATATTTGTATGTATTTTCATACGATTGTACAGAAGGAGGCTAAAATAGAGATGGAGAGAGAGTCTATGAATATAGACTTCTATGTTCCCTGCTGCAACCTGAAGGGCTTCACGGGTTTTAAAGTATGTGGTGTCGTTAGTCGCTAGGTTGGTCTTGGTAAACGCGGATAACACTGAGTCAGGCTAGGTACACAAAAATAAATGTTAAAAAAAAATATCCCCTCGAAGATGCTGACACCTTGTCATAACATGGGAGTTATGGGCTCTGTGCTCCCAAGACTATGCAGGACAGGGCTACCTTTACCGGACAGGCATGGGGGGAGAGGTCAGACTAAGAGCAGCATAGCTGGGAGGTCCTCCACCTACACATCTGAATCAGCAGATGGCGGCGTTGATAAGGACGACCGGCGTGATATGCTCCGTTGGATCATTGGGACCAGGGGTCAGGATGAGAACCTGACCCCATTGCACGGTTCCGACGTGGAGTAGGGACTCTTCAAAGGCAGTCGGACAGTCCCCAAGGAAGAGGAGGAACAGCCAGCCTGTCGCAGGAGGGATCCTGTTGCTTGTAGATCCGGGACCTTCCAATTATAGCAGGGGTTTAGTTGGTAGAGGCAACCCAGTTGCTGAGCCCGACACTGTACCCGGTGAGCCACCCGGGCTCCTGGGTAGCGTACGTTAAGGTTACCTAAACCTGCATTACCAAAAAAAAGACACCTATACATTAAAATATATTTGAAACAGTCGGGGTTTGTGTTTTTTTATATCAAGAGTGTTTATGTTTTTTTCACTGGTATATGAAAACACGCAAGTAACTAACTAGCTCCAACGGGCTCAGAACCCGCGAACATCTAGATTATAGAAGTTGGCTCTCCTTTAGGCTTCTTGGGCAATTGTCTATGGAAATACAACGGCTCCACTTAAAACCGGTATTAGGTATGTGAACAATGTGTGCTCCTGACCCGATTTGGCTACATTACAACTGTTAAAGTAGAATAATAAACGAGTTTACGAAGTATTTATGAATTTCAATATTATATTTATAAAGAGCTCTAACATGTCATGATATAAACAACCTATATCATAGCAACGGTCGACATAGATTAACCTTAAGATAAAGACCATAGAGTCTTAACATCCATCTCTCTTTAAAATGCCTGTCATTGCTTTGAGCATTAACAATCTGGGCCCATATAATGGTTTAGTTAACATATCAGCTATTTGTTTGGCTGCTGGTACGTGACAAATGCCAATAGTTCCATCTTGAATGCATTCTCTTATAAAGAGCGACCGCAATCTTATGTGCTTAGTTCTCTGGTGATATTCAAATGGAGCTTTTGCTGATTTGACTGCGGAATCATTATCTACATATAAACAATCACAATCTTCACCCGTTATGTCTTTTACGATTCTTTTCAGCCAAATTATCTCTCTGGCAGCTTCACTGGCGGCAATTATTTCAGCCTCCATTGTTGATATGGCAACTGTACTCTGGCGTTTACTTTGCCAAGAAATTGCACCTCCAGCATACAAAAATATTGTACCTGATGTTGACCTACCAGTGTCTATATCACCTCCATGATCCGCATCACTGTAGCATTCTAATTTTGCTTTGTCTGGACTATATGAAATGCCTTCGTCAATGGTTCCTTTAATATATCGCAATATTCTTTTGACATTTAAAATATCTTGCCATGTAGGCTTTTCTAAATTGCGTGAGACGACACCGACTGCATAGGCTATGTCTGGCCTCGTGCCTGTCATCAGGTACGCTAAGGAACCGATTGCTTGGCGATATGGAAAATAAGTCTTAGCCTTAGCTTCACTATCATGATGAACTTCCCCAGCTTTCAAAATTGGTGTATTCACCGGTTTGCAATTTTCCATACCAAACCTCTGTAAAAGACGTTCTGCATACGCTTTTTGATGTAGAAAGATCGATCCATCAGGTAGACATTTTATTTCCATTCCAAGAAAATAATTTAATGACTTGACAGTCATTTTGAAACGTCCTCTCATTTGATCTAGAAAGTTCACAATTTCTTTATCACTTGAAGAGGCGATGAGACCGTCATCAACATATAACGCCAGAATTATCTTCTCTCTCCCACTCTTTCTCATGAAGAGACAAGGATCAGATTCACTTTGTTTAAAACCGATTTGTATTATATAATCTGTTATACACCTGTTCCAACAACGTGGTGCCTGTTTCAGACCGCATAAGCTTTTCTTCAGCTTAAAAACGAGCTTTGTATCCGAAACACCTTCAGGCGGTTTCATGTAAATATCTTCTTCTAATTTTCCGTATAAGAACGCTGTAGAAACGTCGAATTGTGCAAGCTTCAGCTTCTCTTTAGCTGCAATACTTAAAACTGCTCTTATCGTGCTACTCCTGGCCACTGGACTGAAAGTTTCGTGGAAATCAATGTCCTTGCGAGAAACCTTTAATTACCAATCGTGCCTTATATTTATCTATACTACCGTCAGGATTTGTTTTTATCTTAAATATCCATTTACCAGGAATTGCTTTACGACCTTTAGACAATTCGACCAACTCCCACGTTTCGTTTCCTTTTAAGGAAGCAATCTCACTGTCAATTGCTTTTCGCCACATGTCACGATCTTTGCAGGACATGGCTTCTTTAAAGGTTGCAGGCTCAAAACTACCACTACCTTCTATGGCCATGACATAGTCTTTGTATCTAAGTGGTGTTCTCAAGTTTTCTCTGTTTCTCAGAGTCCTCTGACCTTCTTGATCTATCTCCTCCAGAGACTGAGCATGTTCATCAACATCATCTCTTTGAATATCTTCTGGAGGCAATATTGGGTCATTAGATTCCTCAAGTTCCTCGTCACAATCATTTGACACACATGTTGGTCGTACTAGATCATTGTCATGTTCAATATCTAAAGGATAAGGATGATTCCTATTCTGGATCCTAGATATAGAAGGTTGATCAATAGCTATAGCATTAATATACTAATAGCAATAGTAGATCTACCTTCAGGGCTCAAGTCACGGTCTAAATTATGCTGAAAATAATTATTCTGATCGTTCATGTCGTATTTTTGAAGGTTCGGAACATCAAAACGAAGATGTCTCTTAAACGTAGGGTCAGATGATGGTAAGGGCTCATTTTCATTTGTTTTCCCAAGTAACAGTTTTTCATCAAATGTTACATCTCTGAATCGAATCAATTTAAATGCATCCCAAATTCGATAACCATCATCGCCTTCATAACCGACAAGAATGCCTTTCTTGGCCTTTCTCATTAATTTCTTGCGATTCGCTTTTGGAACGTGTGCGTAGCAAGTGCAGCCCAAAATTCTCAGATGTTTAACCGCCGGCTTCTTTCTGTACCATAATTCATACGGTGATTTGTCAGACACGCTAGAAGTCCCTGTACGATTTAATACATATACAGTCGCATTGACTATCTGTGCCCACAAGGCTTCTGAAATTTTGTCGTGTGCGTGCATGACGGCACGCGCTGCTTCCACTACGGTTCTGTTCTCTCGCTCTACGCATCCAGCTTGTTCATGAGCATGAGGCATCGTTAACCTTTGGTTTATGCCATGGTCGTGCAATATCTGCCGAAAAACTTCTCCATCAAACTCTCCTCCGTTATCGCTTAGTATCTCTTTCACAATAATCCCAGCTGTCTTAGCTTCAGCGAGAAATACCTTAAGCTTTGCAGCTGCTTCAGATTTTTGTCGTAGCAAATAAATAGTTCGATATCGTGTGTTGTCGTCTTTGAATAGAATAAAGTAACGCAGCTTTGAATGAGAATATGGAAAAGGTCCACAAATATCGGTATGAATTAGTTCACCGGGCTGGGTCGCTCTAACTCTTGTCCCAAATTTTTGTTTATGTGCTTTTCCATACACACAACCTTTGCAAATAAGTGATTGAGTGATGCATCCAATGGTCTTTCAGTTTCATATTTTTGTTTTCAACTGCATATTTATAATTTATAGTTGCATTCGTCCTTGTAAAATCCATAACAATAAAAGAAGATATTGTTTTGTTCAAGAATCTTTTATCTGCGTCTCTATTAGATTGATGTCGGTGAGAAACTTAAACAAAATCTTATTCATAACACACTAGCTTCAGCTACATGCATGCATGTAGCTGAATAGGGCCGACATGAGCGGGGAATCACTTACGCGAAACCGGTGTAGAGTGACAGCTGTTCTGTCGGAGTTTCGTGCAGTGTGTAAGTAGCCCATGGAGGGAAGAGGAGGAAGGAGGGCAACACATCTGTATAACCTCTATACGTATGCCTATGGCGTCGGTAGTTATGATAATGGCTCCGATTGTTCGTTTACCCCCATATACTATAAAAAAACATAATATGTGTATGTCCTCTAATGATTAAGTCATCTTGCGTTCATTAAATACTAAACGTTCAAAATGAGTGTATAGTTTTTACGCGTATATCCTTCTGTTTTCGCCTAAGTGTTATGTAAGAATATGTTTGCTGTCAAATTAACCATCAGCGTTGGAGTGCTGACAAAATATTGAAAAGGCACGTGGCATTGAATATGGAGCTCATTAAGAGGTTTTATGTAATTCATGGGTAATTCAAACCCACACATACGGATCGCCGTGTGAGTAGCATATATATATAATGTTAGTATATTCTATAGTCAAATTAACCCACTATGATCCACGTACTGAATTGATTTCGTTTGCGACCAGTGTTTTAGAGACGTTTTAAAAAATTTACAGAAAAATAATTACTACACAATAATCAAAACTTTAAATGCATGATTGTTAAGAATATGCTCTAGTTTATTGGCAAGCTATTATTATATTAAATTAAATAAGGTATATCGTCGAAAAATACATATAAAAATTGAAATATTTCACATTTTTTGAATTTTAATTTCTCATAGATAAGAAACCAAAACCAATTTTTTTTCTACGAACTATTCTCTCAAGGATTTTATCAAGTGGTTATTAGTTTTTGTTAATTATATATTTCAGTACTTTTATGATATTTTGAGCTTCGAAACGCTAAAAGGGAAATTAACAAACCTCTATTAAGTAATCATGATAGAATGCGTAAATACTAAATTAATTGAAATATTTTTTCAACTAACTATTTAGACAAGAAAATGTCCTACAATTATTCGTATGTAACATATAGTATAAGATAAGTGGTTCATGACTTTAAGGTGTTTAAAAAGTACCGTTTTCAAGGCGAATTGCGTTGGAAGGCGTAAACGCTCTTAAACGCTTCCGGTTATTACAGTCAGAGGCGTGTACTCAGTTTTATTTTATATTATCACTTAGTATGATAGAAATATATCTGGAATAAACTAAGTGACTTATTTTTGTAGTATAGGGATAAACCAGCTGTCGGATCCTATATTGGAGAATTCAGAGTAGAATGGCCTTTACCCGCAGAGCCTTAGTCATTTTGATCTGAAAAACGGAGGAAGCCAATTCCACAAAGACGAAGGTAATGTAGGGGCAGAAATGCCGCTTAAGCTTAATACTACTGGTGTGGAGGACTACGGAGCATTCAGATGGTGAGAGTGGAGTTTTGAATTTTGACACGACATCCGATGATGAATATCAATTGCAGGCATTCCGAATAATTCCTCGTATTACCGAGAATGTATTATTGATTTATTAGAAGTCCCAAATCAAACTAGTATCCTTACGCATATATCGAGTTTGCGGGCGTACGCTTCGAGTCGCTTAACGTTGAATTCGGCCCAATAGCATTCCATTCAGCTCATCAGTTGATATTGCAGGGGCACGGGCCAAACGTGAGGCATTTATACTGTAAATTATGCGCACCCGCACCTTTTGAAGTTGCATATTATATTATACAAGACAAAGTGCTTATCAAAGATGTACACTTTACATATTCAAAGTATATTTTCGTTATCCTAGTTCATCGAAGTTGTGGCCGGGTCGCAATAAAAAAAAAATATCATCCCGTAATTTTAAAAATTTTATCCACACCTTGAATGATGCCAAAGTACTTCAGACTAGATTGAGTCCATAAATTGATCAGGAATAAGAGATGACGGCAACGTACTTCGGGCCAGATTGCGTCTATACATTGATAAGAAGAAGAAAGAGATTGGGCAATGATTTCTCTTCGCTTCACACCATAAGTTCAAGTCCAAAATATGGGTATTGGTAGGTAATCAGTGCTTATCTGCACTATAAGGATGAAGGACCACTAAGACCACCGGACCCTACCACAGTCGAACATATTTGTTACACTATAATTTGTATTTGGCTAGACTTTAAAGGGATGGCTGCTGTATTCGAAATCCGGCTAAGTGGTTCTATTTTTACGCTTAAATATTTTTTATCAGTTGAGAAGTAGTTTTTAATTAAAAAAAGGGGGAATATATAATAAAGCCCCATAAAACCAAATAATCTAAGGTATAACTAAAGTTCACGCACAATGGCAATTAGATAAAACCCATTGGCTCCTGAACTTATCACAGCTATAGTAAGCAAGCTGAGAGATCAAGCTATGATTTGGTAAGAGGTAGTGCCACACTGCATGGTTGCATGCAGTCGAATTGGGCCGGCACGACCGGGGAGGTACCTCTCACTTACACGAGACTGGCGTAAAGTGACAGCTGTGCTGTCGCGTTTCGTGCGGTGTGTAAGTAGCCGGTGGCCCATGGAGGTGGGAGGAGAAAGGAGGGCAGCGCATCTGTATAGCCTCCATGCGGATGTTTGTGGGCGTCGGTAGTCATGAAAATGGCTCCGGTTAAGTTGTTCGTTTGCCCTCCTTTATCAAAAAAAAAATATTATTATTAATATAATATTATTTTAAAACCATCTTATATATTTACTACATATAATAAAACTTCTGTTACTGAAATAATACTACTTATTATTTTATTAAAACTATGAGGATAAATTTGTTCATATTTGAGAGATGCTAAGCTAGACTAGAATTAAACTTGCTCTCATAATATTTATTTCCAAGACTTCTAAATATAGTGATTAGTTGCTCGCGTTTAATTAATCTTTGTTTTTATTTATAAAATACCCGCTAAATAACCCACGCTTACTGTAGCTTGTTATCATATTTTTTGTTAATCGAAGTATACAGCCTAGGTATATTTTAAATTGGTATCATGAAGTATCATCAGAAAACCATCCCATGGCATCCCATAGGAACATTTTTTCGAGATAAAAACTATCCTATGTGTTAATCTAAGTTACTCTCTATGTGTGTGCCAAATTGCATGAAAATCGGTTCAGCAGTTTTTCCATGAAGGAGTAACAAACAAACAAACAAACACAAACTTTCGCTTTATAGTTTATTAGGATGTATTATTAGTAGGATGTGTTTAAGGAAAATGTTTGTAAATATAGGAGTTTTAAATTTTTACTTCTCGTCCTAAGTCGTTTTGGTAAAAAATATTACAAGTTCATTTAAATTTATATTGTATATTTTTATTCCAAATAATATAAGTTAAATAATTGAAAGTAATAAATACTTGAACAATAACTACAAATTAAATCCATACGCTCCACTCTTAAATATAAAAACACGATTTTGATTTAATTATTTTTAACTTAACCGCAAAAAAACTAATTTTAATAGATAAAACTCACCTGTTTTAGAAATGCGCGAGATATGTTTGTCATTTTTCTACAGTAATCACAGTCACGAAACAATTATACAGCTGCAAGTTCAATTTCATCGATTTTAAATTCATACAAACATAATATTCCTTGCGATGTTACGGCGAATGAAAACGGAATGCAACGAGACCGGCGCCGCCGAACGCCGAGCCCGACTGCAAACCGCAGCTTTCAAGAACCTCTTGTGATCAGCGATTACAATCGGAGAAGTGTACGTCTGCATCAGAGTCATGTGAGCCCTCGATAAATGAGTTTCAGAGATATGTCAATATCACAACAAAAGAAAAAGGCCGGTGGCATTAGCGGGCGCTTTTTTATTGTAAACACGCGACAATAGAGCGAGCAAACATATTTGACCATCGCTGGCATGTGATAAACCTGTCATTATTAGCGCCTTTGATATGGCAAATATATTATCTTTTACCATTAGCATGTGACTAGTAAAATCCGCCCCCACCCCAAGACGCTACTTGCTTTGGTAGAGGGCTTGCGTGCAGCGTGCCTCTGCATTCCCAAGGCTGTGCCGGACAGGACTCGCTTCGTTTTGTTGCTTCCTGATCTGGGAGCCTACAATTATAGCACCTATAAGGATTTCGTCGGAATTGCGCTAAGTGTCGAGTCCGACATAGGTCTAAGGGCCACTCGGGCTCCTTGGTATCATACATAAATGTATTCGCCTGCATCCATAAAAAAAGGTGACTTTATTTAGAGATGTAATTGGTGTAGAACAGCTGATTTAGGCTTATTCAAAAGAATAACCTCTCGCTCAAATAATAACGGCGTGATGTGATATGAAATGAAATTAATATCTTTCAAAATGGAATTTTAAAAATACTTTTACGTCAGCAATTATATTCTACCTTTTTGGAATCTTCAAATCGAGTATATCATTAGTATACCTTCTAGGCAAGCGTGCTTCAGCGTCGGCCACGTCTACACTTTCCACCAGGTGCGACAATGGCCTATCTATTATAAAAAAAAGTCAACGCTCTGGGAAAACCCGAGGAAGCAAACTCGGCGGGTGTATTCAATCACACATCTATAAATATACAATATTGATTTTGAATAATTATAACACAGGCGCAGCCTGGGAATAGCATGTTATTCCCTGATATAAAATCTATTATGATTATGATTCTGTTAACGGATTTTATCGCGTCAGACAAGATCCACTTGTGGAGTACGATCGAACCTCCACAATAACCGAGTGTCAAATTCGTTCATCAACTCTACAAGTGGCTCTTGTCTATCGCGATAAACTCCGTTAAAACAATCATAATCGTAAGCGATATCTATATACGTGAAGCAAAAACTTTTGGAACATTTTTAAGAAAATTGCGCGGACGGAGGAATGAAATTTGGCGCACTTATAGTTTGCGCGTAATAGAAGTGCGGAATGCTAATATATTTTAATAATAATATTTATAAAGTGCTTTAATTTAATAAATAAAACTTTACACACACCACTATGCATTTGACACATTGATATTTATGATACGTAGACAGAGAAAAGAATCCTTATTAAGATATTTAAGATTGATGAAGTTTATGTGTCTTTTGCAAGTGTTGAAAATTCTACATAAATTGTTTACCTTAGTTACAATGTCAAAACATGTCATTAGATATTTAATTTCTAATTACTTACAAAAAAGTTTAACATAGATCGAATATCGATCTTCGCGGGTCTATTAGTTAGTGTAAATATACGAAAGTGATAAACTCTTATATTACCTTATCTTTTTAAGTTTAATAATTTGAGGTTTTCTAATTTTTTAACCTTGGGGTAGGTACTTTTGTAGAGGCGTATACGGTATCCCAGAAAATAATGGCTTAATTAGCAAAATTGTTAGTTTTAATAATTCTATTATAAGTTTAATAATATGCTAAGCTGTCGCGTTCTATGCTGTTTGTGATGAAAGTCTGGATGAAATCAAATAAAAATTTCCCTTTCAAAATTATAGCTACCACCGGTTCAACCTGCCCTGAGAAGAACCGCCGAAACAACCTCAGCGGGCCTCACGCGAAAGTACCTATATATAAACATAATAGTAGATTTTAATTATGGTATGGGGGGGCAAACGAGCAGTCGGACACATTTTGATGACTTCCGATGCCCATAGACATCCGCATAAAATTGAATTAGAATTGGGCCGGCACTAACGGGGAGGCACCACTCACTTACTTGACACTGGCGTGAAGTGACAAGTGTGCTGTCGCATTTCGTGCGGTGTTAAAGTAAGTGGTGGCCCATGTAGGAAGGAGGAGGACGGAGGGCAACGCATCTCTACAGCCTCTGTGCGGATGTCTATGGGCGTCTGTAGTCATGATAATGACTCCGACTGCTCGTTTGCCTCTTTATAGATACTATTCAAAAAAAGGGTGCGTGTACTTATGCACGCGCGTGAGAAGTTATACTTAAATTCAATGAAATCAAATGAATTAAAATTGTTTTTAACTTTTACACATTTTAATAAAACTGATGAAAAATATTAGTTGAGCATTCTCAATTCTATATAAAGTGTTATCACTATAGAAATGCTTGTTCGATACTCCAATATGATTTAGAATCAAATTTATTGATAACAGCTATCACATCTGATACGATTGATAACAACATCACTGAATTATGTTAATGTTCAATTTGTTTCATTTACAAGTGCTTTAGTTTTCGTCTCCATCATTATTATCCATAACTAGAATGTATTTGTGTTTACTTTTAGTGACTTTATTGTCCGCCAACTGTATTAATGGTACGTATTTAATATCTTTTCTAAATGATATTATGGCGATATATTTAAAAGTGCACTCAAAGTGGTTACTGCACTATTGACCAAAGAAAATTTATTTGGCCGATTTAAACAATTTAATAATATAAAATTACTGAGTGAATAAATCAGCTCTGTTTTAAGGTTCCGTACCCCAAGGGTAAAAACGGGACCCTTTTACTAAGGCTCCGATGTCCGTCCGTCTGTCACCAGGCTGTATCTCATGAACTATCATAGGATAGTTAGACAGTTGAAATTTTCACAGATGGTGTATTTCTGTTGCCGCTATAACAACAAATACTAAAAAATTAAATAATATGAATATTTAAGGGGGCCCCATACAATAAACGTCATTTTTGTGCTCGTTTTTGCTCGATGTTGACAACGGCAACAGGTAGACACTTGAAATATTCACAGAATATTAAGTTATATATTGTCTTTAAAAAACATTAATTAAATTAAAACAAAACAAATATTTAAGGGGGCTCCCATACAACAAACGTGATTTTATTGCTCGATACTAATAGAATATATAGATATAGAATTCCAAGAACACAATAGTAATATTGGAAATGATGACGTCATATGTAAATACTAATTTTTAGTTCTTCATTTTAGTGTTCGTTTTGTAATTTCAAGTGTAGTGCTTTAGTTTTAATAATTTATCTAGCTTAATAATTATAGCAAATAAAACAGGGGTGTCAAAAGAGATTTAAGAGGGTTATTTTATTCATCATTATGGGTAAAAATAAGCCATAGTGAGGAATAAAATTGCACCCTAAAATCTCTTTCGATATCTCTGCTACTCCTTGTACATATATCTGTTTTTATTTTAAATTATTAGACTAGGGTCATAAACTGTTAAAACTAAATCATCAGTAATAGAGGTATTAAATTCTGAACATACTGAATGAAATATTTGTTACTGTGTATCTTATTTATTTGCCAAATTACAAAATACAAATAAACAAAAATTAAAATATATGCAAGCATGTTTCGCACTAGGTGATCTCTAGTGAATTTGACCATCTCTTTCAGTATGAAAATCAATCTACACTTTAAATTCGACACTTAAAATAACCGCTCTTCGCTCTACACTATCACACACCACACTTCTATCACGGAAATGTTCACAATCAACACGTCAACACAAGGGCGAGCAAACTCAAAATGGCAAATATGTCGTCACGTGTGTCGCAAAACATATTATATTATTGAAAAAGTTACTTGGAATTACACTAATTGTTTAGTAATTCTGAGTAAAACGCCTGTAAAATCGAAGATGTTTAGTAGATACGACAGAAGTATGTAATGTTGCCATTACTAATTACCATTTCTTGACTTTGAGTATTATACTTTCTAAAGACTAATAATGACTGTAAAATTTTAGCAAATATGATTTGCAAAAATTACAGGACAGGAAAATGTGTAAAATATGTATTTACTAAAACTGAACTGTAGAAATTACATTTCCATTTCATTTACATTGCACTACCTGGTATAAAAAATAGTAATAATTATAAATACAGCAAAACTTTTGTATCTAACACTAAAAATCACTTTTTTCCTCAAATACAAAAAAGATTTTAAATTTTTGAACTGTTTTTTTTCTCCGTGGAGTCTGGACCGTCCAGTAGGGCCGTATTTAGAATTAATCAATTATTAGGCAGATGACTGTAAATGACTAGTAAGAGATAGGGTCACACTGCATGTTTGCATGCAGCCGAATTGGGCCGGCACGACCGGGGAGGTACCTCTCGCTAACACAAGACCGGCGTAAAGTGACAGCTGTGCATTCGCGTTTCGTGTTGTGTGTAAGTAGCCGGTGACCCATGAAGGTGTGAGGAGAAAGGAGGGCGGCGCATCTGTATAGCCTCTATATACGGATGTCTATGGGCATCGGTAGTCATGAAAACGGCTCCGATTAGTCGTTTGCCCCCCTATACATTAAAAATAATAATCTGCGATCTTACTTGTTCAAGTGAAATGGTGGTGTTGGCATTCATTGAAAGGGGCATTTGTCTAACAGTGGAGCTTGGACCGACAAGAGCTGATAATACTGAAGTCTATTTGAATACGCATCACTACATAGTATAAAATAACGTCGGTTTCCGCCGTCTAGTCTGTGTGTCTGTATGATAACATCTTTAAAATTACGCAACCGATTTTGATGCGGTTTTTTTAATACATGGAGTGATTTAAGAGGAAGGTTCGTGTATAATAACACCATTTTTGAAATCCGAAATCCAAGCGGGCGAAGCTGCGGGCGGAAGCTAGTTATTTATAATTTTTTAATGATCTCTCTTCTTGAATCATATGAAAAAAAAATCTTTATGTCACACAAAGGGACAAATCTATAATATTTAAAAACATAGGCAATAGTTTATTATTGCTTCGCCGTTTGATATTTTTTTTAAGTAGAGAATGGTTTATTAAAATAGATATGGTAAAAAATGTGATACTCTAACAAACATATTGGATTCCAAACCAATCCGTCTGTGAATCCTATTATCCTATTAATATAATAATTTATTATTTATATTATAAATGCGAAAGTTTGT
Organism: Calycopis cecrops; assembly: GCA_001625245.1. Lineage (NCBI taxonomy): Eukaryota > Metazoa > Arthropoda > Insecta > Lepidoptera > Lycaenidae > Calycopis > Calycopis cecrops. The sequence continues at coordinate 94,877 of LUGF01041993.1, forward strand.
ATGTTTGTTTGTTACTCCTTCACGCAAAAACAGCTGAACCGATTTTCATGAAATTTGACAAACACATAGAGGATAACTTGGATTAACACATAGGATAGATTTTATACCAAAAAATGTTCCTATGGGATGCCATGGGATGATTTTCTATTTTCCACGCGATCGAGATTTACGTGGGTGAAACCGCAGTGTGCAGCTAGTTATAAGGTTATGTAGAATTTCATGTAATTATGTACATTAAACACCTATATTATGTGGTCTCTACTAAGAGGAATTAGATAAGTAAGTAATATGTACGTATCTAACAAGTTATAATAAGTTATTTACGAAAAATCTATCACATCGTTAGGTTTGAGGTAACATTTAAAATGTCCAGATCAATTTTATATCATAAATTAAAAATCAGTAAAAAGAGGCTCGCGTACGCCTTCATTAACCTAATGTGAGCTAAATTAATCTATTCGAGGTGAAAGACCAAAATATATTTCGTTTTATTGTATCTTTCTCGTCTCTCTGTGACTACTAGTTGAAAAACATACCTGATATGTGCCTAGAGCACCTCAGTCGCCTAAGAGGGATGTGTGAGATTGGCTCCACCCTCATACCCAAATCCTTCAAATTCCAAACAACATAAATCAACTCAATAAATTGCTCGTGTTTTCATCAAATGTATTGGGTACAAAAGAATTTCTTAAATTTACGGTCAAGTTTAAGGACAATTTAGAAGCTTTACAGCAACCATGGTCACTGGTGGACCGAGATCACAGATGTCCTGCCTTCATAAGTTATTAAAAGTAGTAAGTAAATAAATATGCGGGATATTTATTACAATATATTTATTACAGTTTTACTGTGGTGTATCGCATGTGTTCCTAATCCATTACACAATCTGTACCTATTTCTCGACTCGAGGCGATGTACGTCACGATGTTACAAGACTGCGCACACTACGTACGTCACACGTCTGTTTCGTTTTAGCTCAGTTCGGCGACTTAGAACAGGCGTTCGACTATGTGACGGTGCGCCAGGGAGCTCACATGTTCTACTGGATGTTCTACACGACGGCCGATGTGGAGCACTACACGGAGCGGCCGCTGGTCGTGTGGCTGCAGGGCGGGCCCGGCGGAGCCTCCACGGGCATCGGCAACTTCGATATACTCGGCCCGCTGGATCTGGCGCTGCAGGAGAGAAACTACACATGGGTATTTTTGATACCGTATTGTTTGCATCATTTTGCATATTTTCCCTGTCCCCCTGTTACCCACAGAAGACGTTTACTGCTGGACATATGCCTCCCACAGGCGCTACAGATCGCGGTCACAACTACTTCCATGCAGCGGCACCCAAAACTTTGACCTGGTCACCAGTGGACCTGGTCGGAGACCCGGAGGCCGTCCAACACTACGCTTTCCAGAGTCTTTTTTTCTCAATTCCTACCTTGGACTATAAAGAGCAGGCGTTTCTCGAAAAACTAGGTAGGTACTGTAGTAGGTTGAATAAAAACTTCATGCTTGGAATGATTTTTATAAAGAAAATAATTAAATTCAAATTTAAGAACGAATAGAATTTTCTTGAAGAAAAAAATAAAAGATGATTTTAAACAGAGCAAATTATGCATTGACACAGAATGGATGTAATATGAAGAAATATTCTTTTAGCTAGGGCTAATTTATATGATTAAAATGTCGAATACATTTTAATAAGAAGAAATAAGAAAATAAACATATAAATAAATATATCCAAGTTTTTCTATTTGTAGCTCAGATGAGATAGTATTAGTTAGGTCAGTGATTGTAATCCCGGAGAAGGCATTACAAATTGGTGGAGGCGCCGCGCCAGGTAGCTAGGGAAATACCCTTCGATGACATGACGACTGACTAACGACATTAGATACTTGTAAGTTCTAAGTCATCTGAGTTACAAATAGAAAAACTTGGATATATTTATTTATATGTTTATTTTCTTATTTCTTCTTATAACGCGAAAAATTTTAATCATATAAAATAGCCCTAGCTAAAAGAATATTTCTTCATATTACATCCATTCTGTGTCACTGCATAATTTGCTCCGTCTAAAATCATCTTTTATTTTTTTTCAAGAAGATTCTATTCTTTCTTAAATTTGAATTTAAAAATCTTTATAAAAATCATTCCAAGCATGAAGTTTTCATTCAACCTACTACATTACCCCCCTTCCCTAAAAAAATTTTGGATAACCCTAGCCAAAATTATACAAACTAAAAATCGAATCTAACCTACCTAATAGAGGGAACTCAAATGACGACAAATATGCAAATCTTTCTTTTAATGAAACAACTTCACCTTGATATTCAAGACAAAAATTCCAATGAACATCTTTAAATCTTCTAATTGAATCATAAAAATAAATTGTAAACTTAAAATTGGAAATTTTTATCATTGACCAAGCTTAAACTGCTCTCGGGAAAACTCCCACAAAAAGCCGCGAGAATTTGCTTACTCAAACAATTCAAAAAAAAATTTAATCTACCTCTCTAAATAAACAAAATATTTACAAGTAATACATTATATTAAATAATTTTACCTCCCATCCAGATATGTCCCTAAAAAAAAATAATCTCCTCAGAAAAACTACGCTGACTTACATCTCGTGCTGAAATATTAGTTATAAAATGAAATTAAATTTACAATTGAAATTGAACACAATTATGATTGGTCAACCAATTCAATTTAAGCTGAACAAAAAGTCAAAATTGTACAACCATAATTACATCAGTTGGATAACGACAACCATTGGCCAAAGTCAATTCTGAGCAAAATTTCTCATTTTTTTTTTAAATTCCAGTTTTGACTACGACATCCATATCTCATTGATGGCAATGCTGACCTGTTATGAATCAGTTATTATATCACCGTCAAAGACACTCACTCCTATACTAATAAGCTGAGGCATCATTCCCTTTCACTCTGTGACCTAACTAACTTGGAAAATCATGCTATGCTGACAAAACGTACAGTACGGATACTATGTTCCTATTGTGTGTTTTATAACCTTTTTCCCCTCGTCAATCAGAGCCCGAGTCCATCAGAATCCGAATCCAACCTCCATGCTCACTTACTTACAAGTATCTAATGTCGTTAGTTAGTCGGCATGTCATCAAAGGGTATTTCCCTAGCTACCAAAAAAATTAATTTCACTTTATACCCGGCGCCTCCACCAATTTGTAATGCCTTCACCGGGATTACAATCACTGACCTAACTAATACTATCTCATCTGATCTATTTATTTAGATGTTTATTTTCTTATTTCTTCTTATTACGCGAATACATTTTAATCATATAAAATAGCCCTAGCTAAAAGAATATTTCTTCTATATTACATCCATTCTGTGTCAATGCATAATTTGCTCTGTCTAAAATCATCTTTTATTTTTTTCTTCAAGAAGATTCTATTAGTTCTTAAATTTGAATTTAATTATTTTCTTTATAAAAATCATTCCAAGCATGAAGCTTTCATTCAACCTACTACAGTACTATAATAATCCTTCAACGACGGTGGTGTTTATAAAACAACGTTGCGTTTTGAGAACGTAGGCTTAAAGCAAAATAAGGCGGCATTTATAGTAGAATTAGATCTCTACGTCCAGCATATCTCTCGAATAAAACTAACACAAATTGTCGGTTATTCTGTCGCGGTTTGTGTAGTTTTACTTATCCAAGCCGACATGACATTGTCTTCATAGCCATATTAGGGCTACGGCAGCATTTTTATAGAGACTAGCCAACTGCTTAAAATATTGATAAATCGCAAAGGTAGCGCTGACACAAGTGGACTCTCTATTTCCTGATTTTCCTATTTTGATGTGACAACGGTCAGACACACACAGAGAGAAATAAGACTCAGGACTGGTGGCCTAATCTCTTTATTGTTATGCCGCCTACTGCAGACTTCCATTTTGTTGTATAGATAGAGATATTGTTATTAGAAAACGCCCAGTAATATTTTTTTGATAATGTGTGGTTGAACTTACGCCTCCGCTACGGGGTAGTCAAAATGTAATTACTGTATCGTTTACAGGTGAAAAATTTCAATGTGATGTTCCTGGATAACCCAGTTGGCACTGGCTTCAGCTACGTGGACGACCCGAGGTATTTAACGACCACCAACGACCAAATTGGTACGTAACGATCCAAATAGTATCCTGAAATCATTTGCTTGTAATATCACTGTTGTTGTCGCTACGAAAATACTGAAATTTATGTAAGTTTTTTTATAGTATTGTAATGGTTAGCAGAGAAGCAGAGTCTTCTTGAACAGTATGAAAGGTAAAACCTTTAAATGGATATACTTTAAAAAAAAAAGAGTATTCCCATTTTAATAATGAAATGTTTGAAAATTTGTCTTTTGTTGACAGACGTAAGATTTTTTCATTCTACGACGCGCCTTCGTGCGCGAAGAACAAATATTTAATAAAATCAGCATGAAAGTCTAATTAGGATTAGTTTAAATAATAATATGTTGTAATTATATGCGATAATAAATAGACATATTCTCCAAGTCGTATTATTATTTACTACTTCATTCAGCCAGATTGGCAAAGTTATAGGGACAGTTTAACAAGATAGGTAACCATGCTACACAAACATAGCTACGCCCCTTCAACTCATCTGGAGCAGGCGTTACAGTGTACTAGCAGCGTTCCGCGGTTTCACCCGCGTTAGATTCGATCCCGAGTAAATATCGAGATGAAAATTTGAAGTTCGCCGTTACTCAGACATACCCAATAGAAACACAAAACTTCATGACAATCAGTCTAATCGTTTCGAAGGAATATTGTAACTTGAATGTGTGACACGAGAATGTTATATAAATAGACATGTTTTTGTGACTACCGACACACGGTCATCCGCATAGAGGTTATACAGATGCATTGCCATATCCTAGTCCTTCCCCCTCAATGGGCCACCTGTTACTTACACACCGCACGAAACGCGATAGTGCAGCTGTCACTTTAAGTATCATACAAGGTGGATAAAATCGGGAGGCATTTAATGAAACCACATATTTAGTGTATAATTTCCAGGCTACACAACAAAAATCAGATCAATCGGAGCAATAGTTTAGCCACCGGAATTTTTAAAGTATCTTCTTACTTCGTACACGCTGTACGTCAGCTGATCGTCGACTACGGCTGGCCGGGGTCCTTAGCCCCGTGCTTGCTGTAGCCGCCCGATATAGTGCATGATTGCATTTTTTCGCTATTTAACTTGTTCGAAAAAAGTATTTTCGTATACTTGTCATAAACTTTTTTTAATAGTTTTGAATTAACTCTAGCCACTTATACTATACGTGGTTTAATTAAATGCCTCTCGCTTTTATCAACCTTGTATAAGCGAGAGATACCACCCGGCGTGGCGTGGTACCTCTTACTAAATGTTGCTAATGACACTAACTCCAAAGGTCTTATTTTTTTATTTTAGCGTTGGACTTCGTGGAGCTGATGCGAGGGTTCTACCGCTCACATCCCGAGTTCGAAGGAGTGCCCCTGTACATCTACGGACAGTCGTACGGCGGGAAGATGGCGGTGGACATGGGCATTCGAATGCACGAGGTACATACATAAATATTTTATACTAGTCGATCCGACAGCTGCAGTTGTCTTGTCATTATTGGAAATATGTTGTCCTGGTAACGTATAATGTAATGTGACCGAATTGTCACTCCGTTATTTTGCCCTACAATAGTGTATTTTTTTAATATTTATATGCATGAAAGCCGCACAAGACCCATACAGAATGACGTCTTCTACAGTTTTATTATATGTAGATACATAGATTGTACTAGTGTTCTAAAAGGTTGTGTTCAACTCTCTCTTCCCACAAGGCCAGATCTGGCCTCTCGACAAAATCAGTTGTAATTCCCATAAGGCCACATCTGGCCTCACTCTTCAATCGACGTTAGTCGGTCGATAAATGCGAAAGTTTCTATGTTTGTTTGTTTGTTTGTTTCTCCTTTACGCAAAAACTGCTGAACCGATTTTCATGACATTCGGCACACATAGAGGGTAACTTAGATTAACACAGGATAGTTTTTATCCCGAAAAAATGTTCCTACGGGAAGCAAGCGAATTTAAAGACTTTTTAAATTAAAGGGCTTGAGGGCGATTACTAACGTGCAATTTTGGCAACATGAGATGCCCAAATTAAAAAAGTCGGTCGATAAATGCGAAAGTTTGTATGTTTGTTTGTTTGTTTGTTTCTCCTTCACGCAAAAACTGCTGAACCGATTTTCATGACATTCGGCACACATAGAGGGTAACTTAGATTAACACAGGATAGTTTTTATCCCGAAAAAATGTTCCTACGGGAAGCAAGCAAATTTAAAGACTTTTTAAATTAAAGGGCTTGAGGGCGATTACTAACATGCAATTTTGGCAACATGAGATGCACAAATTAAAAAAATATATATATTCACCCGTCTATTTCACCCCCTTAGGGGTTAAATATAACTCATAAACAGCTTCCTGGTCAATACAATTTGCTAAAAATCATGAAATAATGAAATACAAAGTTTGTGATTTTATAAAGGACATACAAACAATATTTTATTATATACCCCTACAGACAGAGCGAAAAAACATAATTTTAAAACAGTTAAAAAAGTATTTAAAGCAGCGTTTAGAGGGGCTAGTTCTTATGGCGTAATTTTTTTAATTGCTTAAAATACACCATTTTTTTCAATATTATTATAGGCATTAGATACACAACTTCCAAATCAAGAAATGTTTAATTAATATAAATGTATATTTAACAGCTTACATCTATATCCAAAATTAAAAAAAAAAATATCATGATGGCCAAAGGAACAGTGATTTTTCATCAGTATTTGCCCACTAGTACCGGAAGTAGTCCCAAACCAGTTCACGTGTAAATTCACTAATAACTAGCCAACTCATTACAATGGATTTCCCCGCGAAAATTAATAAAACGTTACATTATTATTGAATGTAAAATGAGTTCCAAAACCAGTTTTGGTGATACCTAACGTATTGTTTTACCTGGTTTTGACTACAGGTTATTACAATCTTTTTTATACTATAAGGGGGCAATCCAGCAATCAGATTCCTTTTCATGACTACCGATGCTCGTAGACATCCGCATAGAGGCTATAGAGATGCGCTGCCCTCCTTCCTCTTCACACCTCCATGGGCCACCAGTTACTTACACACCGCACGCAACGTGACAGCTTTACGCCGGTTTCGTGTAACCTAGAGGTACCTCCCTGGTCATACTCTGTAAATCTCTGCTGTAAAAAAGTCTTACAAATTCTTTTCATCACAAATATTTACTGTTGGCTTATATTGATTAATATTAGTTAGATGGTTGACGTTAGCGGCTCAGCCAGAAAACCACATGACTAGCTAAATACATTAACTTATTTATTAGCGTTGTGCGAAACCATTAAAAAAAATCACTCACTTTTAAATATTGTTACATGTTTGCGAATACAACTGTGTTCACAGCCGTAAGGAAAAAAAATATTAGTGTGATCGCAGTAAGTGATATAACAAATAAACTGTATGTAACGAATTTGTATGAAATCGCTAATAGCTTGCGAAATAATAGGTGCCGTTGTGCATTGCAGCCTGGGGCCGGCACGACCTGGGATACTTCCCGCTCACATGACACCGGCCTGAAGTAAGAGCTATGCCAGCTATAAGTGCGGCTTCTGAGTAGCCGGTGGCCCGTTGGAGGGGTGGTAACATTAAAACTCCGACTGCTCGTTTGTCCCATCAGTATAACGGCTGCGACTGCTCGTTTGCCCCTACTATTATAAGGTAAAGGTAAGGGAAAAAAAGGTAACTTTTTTTTATTTGCCAGGCAGAGGTAGCTGGCACAATCAACTCCAACCTCCGAGGCATAGCCATGGGGAACGCCTGGATATCTCCCGTGGACGCCACGCTGACGTGGGGACCGCTGCTGCTGGCGGCCGGGCTAGTGGACCAGGCTGGCCACGACCACATCCAGGTAGGTTTGCCAGTTCCAAAAATCAAAAAGCCTGATACAGGCTCAAATTTAACCGGACATTTTGCCTTGAAAGCCTGACACTAGGTCTTTAAAGAAAAAAATTGTAGTTTTGTCTTATGTACTTATTTCTTATGTACTTATAGTTGTCTCTTTAAAAACCGTGAACTTTTTGGCAAACTCGTTAAAAGCCTTACAAAAGCTGGACAGGCCGGACCTGTGTAAGGGTCAACTCACACCAAAAGCGCGGCGAAGGGCAGCGAAGCGGAGCGCAGTTTATGTGTCATATGAATTTCAACTTTATAATAATTTCAATAATACTTATTATCGCATGAGAAACTCGAACGAGAGGCGCGGATTCCCGCGAATGCTCGAGCAATCGCTGGAATCCGCGCGGAAGTCGCGAGAATTCGATAATAAGTATTATAGTAATGAAAATAAAGTTTAAATTCATATGACACTGGAAGTGCGCTCCGCTTCGCCCTTCGCCGCGCTTTTGGTGTGAATTGACCCTAAATTTGGCCGGATACAACTGTAAAAAGCCGGTCATGTCCGGCCAAATCCTAAAGCGTCCACTACACTATTCGCTTCGATACTTCGTCATATAGCTCGCCTAAGTAACCCGAAGTATAAAATGCGTACACACGCTCGGACAATCTTGCGAAGAATCTTCGAGTCCGATGACTCGGGTGCAAAACCCGTCACCCGAAGCGAGGTAAAGTTGGACGAAGTAAGACGAAGTGCCTCGCTACACTCTCGTATTCGCCTCGGTCATGTTCACGAGTAGTGTAGTGGAGCCTTAACCCTGGCAACCGTACATCCAGACACAGGCGCGCGAGGCCGAGCGGCTGTTCAACGAGGGAAGGTTCGTGGAGTCCACGGCGCAGTGGGCCCAGACACAGACGGCTGTGTTCTCCAGGACTACCAACGTGGACTTCTATGACATTACCACGAAGATGCCCGTCAACCAGGGGGATACGTTAAATGCTTACGGTAATATAACAACTGTGTTTTTTTATAGCATAGGGTGCAAACGAGCAGGTGCTTAGTGACTACCGCCGCCCATAGACATCCGCAAAACTATGCGTCTTGCAGACGCGTAATTGCCGGCCTGGTTTTTTTATGGTATAGAGGGGTCAAACAAGCAGCCGGAGCCATTTTCATGACTACTGCACCGACGCCTATAGACATTCGTATAGCAGCTATACAGATGCACTGCCCTCCTTTTTCCTCCCTCCTCCATGGGCCACGGGCTACTTACACACCGCACGAAACGTGACAGCACAGTTGCCACTACGCCGCGCCGGTCTCTTGTAAGCGAGAGGTAGCCCGATCGTGCCGGCCTAATTTGACTGCATGCAAACATGCAGTGTGGCACTAACTCTTACTAAAATCGTTATTGTCCTTTTAATATAAAATAATCACTTTTGTAAGAGGTAGACGGCGCTTTGCAGCAAAACTAGTCGCAGCTGTTCCACAGACACAACGCATTGCATAATGCTTCTCGTTTGTTTTGTGAGTTGCCGAAAGGTCTTTGGAGGGAAAATAAGGAAGGAGGGCGATACGTTTGTATCTATACACATGTCTAAGGATGTCGGTAGTCACCCAGAGGGGCTGACTGTTTGTTGTCCTCCTTACTTATAGAGAGGCCGTATTCCTAATGGGGTGAGATTTTCATTTGGGTATTTGTTAAGAAGTTCTAAAGATAATTTCTCGTTTATTATTTACTAATAAAAAGTCATTAAAACAAAATGTTTATTTTTTAATTAATAAAACATACAACTGTCGCAAGAATCAATAATACAATTTTACTACAGAAAATGAGAAATATTCTTTAAATAAAATAGAATGTCGTTTTATTTTAGAAATGGCTAGATCTATAATGCTCAGGGACCGCGCCTTCAGGGAGACTTCGGACCAGGAATGGGACCTCGCCACTCTTATGAACACGCAAGTCAAACCAGCCCTGCGCATTATTCCAGAAGACCTAGTATGGAGCTCTCTCAGCAATATCGTTTTTGATACGCTCAACGAAGACTTTATGAAACCTGTTACGGACGGGAGTAAGTATATTATGTAGTAAGTAAGTATTTAAATCAAAGTACAGAAGACAAATAAGCAAATCCCTCAATATTACTTCTAACTGACAGAGACATCTTCTTCTTCGTCGGTCCTTCAATGCTTACGATCGTGATCGAATGGTATTTTCCATCGCTATCTAGTCATCGCTGAAACGCGCTTTGAAGAGACCTCCTACGCCTTTCGGGGCATTTTTGGAGACATTCATATCCTATTTGTTAACTAATAAGCTTCTCCAGAGACCATAATTTTGTATCTATGCTGTCATAATATAGAATTAGAGGACTGAACTCTAATAAACCCAGCGTAGCACACCATCTTAGTAATATAATACCACTCAGCTATGACGTCTCAAATGAGATTTGAATCTCAGTCCATAAAAGGCAAAAGTGGTTTTATAAGACTTGTAAAGACTTTTTGCCAGCAGATGTAAAGCTTTTCCTTTTGTTAATTTAGGAAACTTTTGAATCAAGATAAGCTGAACATAACTTTCAGTTTGATAAATGATATAGTTTTATGACTTTTTACAATTCTTTAACATGATTTCTTATGAAATCCTACTCACATAATCATGAGATAACCATATTCAATATTTAAGAACATTCTTTCGAGTGTTCAGAAATTGAAATGACCCAGTAAAAGTGATGAAGGTCATAGGTAACGCCCTTCGTCAGTTAGGTGGCTGACAATGACTTTAATAGAAAGTGACATTATAGACGCGAACTCTGCTACTTTTTTCTTCTCAAATGTGTGTCCCAATCTGCACAGAAATATGGACAAAATAAAATAAATACAATTAGGTAAATAGAATTTTATACTTAAATCCATATATACCTAATCAATATTTTATTCTTCTCTATCTAATATATAAAATTCTCGTGTCACAGTTTTCGTTGCCATACTCCTCCGAAACGGCTTGACCGATTCTCATGAAATTTTGTGAGCATATTGAGTAGGTCTGAGAATCGGCCAACATCTATTTTTCATCCCGATATTCCCACGGGATCGAAAGTTACGCGGGTGAAACCGCGGGGCGCAGCTAGTAATCTATAAAATTATCGTATCACAATGTTAGTTACTATACTCCTCCGATACGGTTGGACCAGTTATCATGCAATTTTGTGTACATTTCCGGTAGATCTAAAAATCGGCCAATATCTTTTTTCATCTCGATATTATTATATTTCGTTATATGAAACTTACGCGGGTAAAACCGCGGAGCGCAGCATGTATATATAACATAATAAAGGAGGTAATATAATACAATAATTTTGTATGTTTTCAGTCGAAAAATTACTGAATGAAACCGATATAATAGTAATGAAGTACAACGGAAACTTGGACTTGATTTGCGACACTCCTGGTAAGTGGATTTCTTACAACAGTACTTAAATCGACCTGAATATTTAGCATTAATTTTATATCCTACTAATATTATAAATGCGAAAGTTTGTAAGGATGTTTGTTACTCTTTCACACAAAAATTATTGAACGGATTTTCATGAAACCTTACAGTAATATAGCTTTCATATCAGAATAACATAATAAGTTAAAATTTTAAATCAATTTTGAAGTCCGAAATCCACGCGGGCGAAGCCGCGGGCGGAAGCTAGTGGGACATAATTATGACTTTACAAAAATATTAGACAACTAACTAAGCGAAAAAATGATTAGCGGCCATGACAGATTATTCAAAAGAATACAGATGTACGTCATTGTATCAGCGCGGCGGATGTGTTATTCGCTTGAGCCCTCACAAAGCTGCACGCTCCCTGGTGAAGGCCGCTGAGCCGACACGTCGCCACTCACATGACTGATCTTTGGCTCAACTAACGCAACAATCACGCAACATTTGCCGATGCCGAAGGCTGTGGTACTTCAAAATAAACACTATACAGTTCGTACCACATTACCGCTCGAAACGCGCACGCAACTGCCACTTTTCGCCGATCTCGTGTAAGCGAGAGGTACCTCCCCCGTCGTGCCGGCGCAATTCCACTACATGCATGCATACAACGCGGCACTAGCTCATAAACTAATTGGCTAATAATGTAAAAAAATCTATTTCACAGATTCTGGATACAAATAATTATTAGAGAGCATTTTTGTGATAGTGAATTCCTAAGTGTCGAATAATTATTTAACACTTTAGTAGTTGGTAATCTGTGAAATCGACCTTTAGACTTAAGCATTTGAAGAGGTTGCATGTGAGCAAAAAATAATAATGAACATTCGTGAATAAGAAATAAAAATGGTTATTTTTTTATAGTCGCTATTTAATTATGCTTGGTAGATGTATTTTTAAATTTATTTTTGTCAGAGGTTATACAGATGCGCTGCCCTGTCTCCGTCGGACTAAGGCGTAGTCCACCGAAAACTCGCACGCCGCACGAAACGCGACCGTGGAGCTGTCACTTTACGCCGGTCTCGTGTGATCAAGAGACCCTGTATTTATGGAAATCCAACATAGAGGTCTCACTCTCGGTCTCTCTCGGTAACTCAGAGTATTCGTTGTCGCTTTTTTTGTTACAATAATAATATACAACATGCAAATGTGAAATGATGCTAAGCTAAGGCTAACTTGATAACTTCACGCGTGACTCGTGACTTGCGGCTTGTGTTTACAACCCGACTATCATCAACGCAGATGATGGGCCACAGAATTAGGCAGTAACGTCGTCCTAGCCGAATTTCGGCTATTACGGCCATTTCTATAGAGACAAGCCATCCGCGTAGGACATGTGAAATGAAATTATTTTTTTTTATTCATATTCAAAATAGAAATAAGTACAAAAGGTGTTTTTTTTTAGATTTGAGCAGAGACAAGTTTACTCTACGTTCCTTTATTCCGGGGACGGCTATCCAGCATGACCGGAGAAAAAATAACGGGCCCTTCAAGGTATAGGGATTTACCATGTAACATGCCAACTACCTGAATCCGGACTGTTATTAGCAATTGAGAAACAATTTTTGTTCTGATCTGGGACCTCACGTTTGTGGTTGGCATAGTCATGTTATCCGAGTTACTTAAACTATAGATATTTTCTCGCATGCAGCACCGGATCCAGGCTTAAGGGGTCTGCAGCTCCGAGCCCCATAAGGCTAAGGGCCTTAAGATTGTTTTTGTACCCTTAATAGGGGCCTCTTTCGCAAGACCAAGGTCTCCAAACTCCGTGGCGCGTCAGAGCCTAACCCGTGGCTCCTTGCATGACATTTCTTCTTGTAAAGTCCCTTTGATTTTTAGGTCAGATTTTATGGGTTGACCGTTTGAAATGGGACGGAGCTGAAGGCTACAAAAACTCACCCCGGATGCCTATTTGGGAGGATGGGAAATTGGAAGGATATTACAAATCGTACGGAAACTTTAGATTCTTCTGGATCAACGTCGCAGGACATAGTGTAAGCAATGTATAAATTAATCTGATTAAAACGTAAAAAAATGTAAAATATGCACTAAACACATTATTGATAAATCCTCCTGATTAGTAGCATTATTGTTTATCAATGTGATACAAGCGGCTTAAATGATTAAATTTCAAACAAATCAGATCTGATATATGTTCACAAGAATGTGACATTGGATGGGCGGATACAGATACTACACACTTGAAGTAGACCTGTAGTCAGTTTATTGTTAAACTGCCACTTCCATTACTTTAATTCCAAAACTAGCATAATATATCAATTAAATTTGAATATTTCTAGTTGTAGCAATTGTCGAGATAGTCTAAGCGCAGGATCCCTAAATAGGAATTTAATATAAAATAAAGGCAAATCTTTTTAATCATCACCTAGTATCCGTGCACGTTGATAGTACTTGCACTTACTTGCATCTTATTTGAATGAATTATTTCAGGTGCCGAGGGACAACCCAGCTGGGTCGAATGCTTTCCTGCGTGATATGACTTCTTTTGGATAAATTTAAAATAAAATATTTTATTTGACTTTCCTTTATTACTACTTACGCCCCATGTAGATTAAAAATAAACGGATAAAATTATAATAACACATTTTTTACATTTTTATGGCTTAAGATTCAGACGTCGACAAACATCAGTACAAGCAAAGGTTAGACCTTTTCTTTGCCATTCTTCACGCCATTCCACAAGCCGAACACTCACAAACCGCATTAACCGTGACGTCAGTCACTTCATGCTTGTGTTACGAGAGAGCTAACGATACCTACACGATCGTGCCAGCGCAATTCAGCTGCGATTGCTGTTGAATAAAGTTACTTACCGCTTACTGCTGTTGGGATTTTTCCTAAATTATATACATAATAACATATAAACAACCGACTAGGCTTATTTTGTACGTTCTCGCCAATCATTTCAAACTCTACCTTTCGTCGTTATTTTTTGCCACATGCTTCATACAACAAACCTAACAAGTTTTTACTTCTACTTTTTTTTTTATTCTATAACGATACCGAAGCTTCCTGGAGTATCCGAACAAACAGCGTCGGACATTGTAAAGACAATTGTCTTCGACCTCAGCCGCGCTTCCTGGTTGTGTTAGTTACATAACTACTTTCTACTGCCGTAATAACTTAGGAACCTCATACTAATATAATTTCTTTGTTATTTTACACAAATATCTTATCGTATTGGTTGAAATTTAGCACAGATAGAAGAAAGCAAATATTTATCTAACTACCGTTCTGCCTACCTAGGTTCCTACACCTAGTAAGTCATACAATAACTGTGAGGATTTATTTATAAATGAAATTATGTAAAGGTTTAACTACAATATTATTGTAACTTATATATTATGATGTGTACACTGATATATCATCATCATCATTATCAGCTGGACATAGGCCTGACATATAAACCCAGTGTTATTAGGTAAAAATAAGAAAGTTTGCATGTATAAATAACGATTGTAGCTCAATCACACAAAACTACTGACTGGTTTTAATAAAAATCTAGTACTTATATGGTTTAAAACAATAGTTTAGTATAATAGTTACTCGCATTGAACCATAAAAGAGACATCTAAACAGACCAGATACAAACAAGAAATTTAACCGAAGATTAACTAACAAACATATAATTTAAACGCAAATAATCAAAACTGTAAGTAATTAGTCAGATTTAGGTCGTGGTCATTTAAATTCATTAAGAGTACCGTGTTAATGCACTTGTCACTTTAGACAGCGATGGAGTGATTGATCGGGCACTGTCCGCAGGTGGCGTCGAGTCTTCGGTGGATAAGGCTGTGGAGGTAGCGAGGCAAGTGTGATCGTGACCCCGTTAGGATAGTGGCGCGAAGATGTGTTATTGTTGTTATTGTATAAACATTAAACACAAAACTAGGAGCTACGTCGTGCAGAACAATATAATATAAGGTTGTTTCGTTCTTTTTTTGGAGTATTCAGGGTTACTTTTTGGTCACCGTTCAAATTTTCAGGTTTGGTTCAGAATCAATAGCACATTTGATTTATGGAATAAAAAAGAGTAAAAATAATTATATAGAATCACATATTTCTCGGTCACCCCACGTGTCATCTGACTCGCGAGTCGGCGGTCGGCCGGCGTCACTGACCTTGAAGTTTATACATTTCGTGTGCGAACAACAATCGATCTATATGTAAGGATCAATTCAAATCGATTTTATTTAACAAAATATTAGAATTAGATGATAAAATTTAAAACACACCCTTGGAATGATAACCCTTTACTTCCTTATTTTAGGCCGGTGACCAAAAAGTAACTCTGTATAATTCATTGCATATCTACTTTGTAAATATATTATGTGCTTTCATTTAGCTAAGGCCCGCGGTGTCGAACTAAATTCGTCTGAAACATCACACATTCAACGTAATGCTTTAAGCTTAATCGCATCTACTTCACTTACGTGTATTGCGCAGCTTTCACTTCAGAATCAGAACTCCAGTCGCATCGGAGCTGATACTCACATTTTTCTATATTATTTCGATATTCGTTTTGTACCTAAATATTATTATAATTAGCCTGAAAATTCTTGCGATAAACGATTTTTCTGATTATGGACGATGGATGCAATAATATGGTGATAACGGTATTTTCAATCGATAGTTCCGTATATTTTTCATGGTCTATATCATGAGAGAAAAATATTGTTTCGATCTTTGTTACTTCACTACGCCATTACTACTAATCGTATTTTGATAAATCTTTGCAATATTGTGGCATTACCATAAAACCATTTTATCGGATTTATCGCGGTTTGTTTAATTATTTTACAAGCCTGCTTTCAGCCGCTTTTATTGGAGGGTCCCGGATCTGCGAGGAACATGATTCCTCCAGCGACAGGCTGGCCTCGGCGAAGAGGCCAGACTTTTCTTGCTCGGGGACTGTCCGGCTGCCTCTGAACAGTTAATTCTACGACGTCGAAACCGTGCAATGGGGTCAGGTTCCCATCCCGACTCCTGGACGCAATACTCCAGAGGAGCACGCCACGCCAGTCGACCAAATCCACACCGCCGTCTGCTGATTCAGAGGGTGGACGCCTCCCAGTTGAGCTGCTCTTAGTCTGGCCTCACCCTCCAAGCCTGTCCGGCATAGCCTTAAGGATCACAAAGGCACGCAAGCCCTCCACCACCGTAAGGTAGCAGCACTACGGGAGGGACGTTTCAGCCTTGCATCCACCATGGTAACGGGTGGAGCTGTGTTATTGTAATGAGTAATATTCGCGTAAACATCAATATTGTAGATTATGTACCAGAATAATACTAACTTACTCGTTATTATGTCCCACACATCCATCGGATCCCATATATCCCGATATGAAATAAAGACTTTCTTGGAATAGATTTATGCACAGAATTAGCATAATAAGTTGAGGGAACTCCAAAAATAGTTATCACTTATCATTACCACTATCACAATCGCTACAAATGATTACTCTAACTTATAATCAGAGAAGATAAGACCTACTGAGTATGACAGTGTGTTTGAAAACCCCAAAAGATGGTGAAGAAGTGTGTAATAGCAATAATTGTCGTGGTGACAGTGTTGGTGGCTGCTGGGATTGGCGTGCTGGTGTGGTGGCTGCTCCGAGAACCCACCCACAACTATGAAACCATCGGTAAGCTGCCCCTGGTATTGAATTAAGTATTTAGTGTCGGGGTTTGGAAGTTCGAGGACCTCTAGTTCAGGTCCTGTTAAATAAGGACCAGGTATGTCACCAAGACCATGAAGTCTCTAGACTCCAGGTCCGCTTATTTCTCCAAAGTTTTCTCTAAGCTTTTAATGTGGTAAGAGTCTTTACTAAGAAGTACAAATCCCCACACTTATCGGCAGTCTTTGAGAATTTAACAAGTCGGAGAGGCATCCTACTGGCGTTCCCCTCTGCCAAAGGTAAAAAAGGAAAATTTAGGAGATACATTGAGTGGTATCTAAAAAAGTGTGAAGCATTATTGTAGATGTGCGTGCAACATAGTGTAGTGGAATTACGTTAGTGCTCCAAATGCGGTGAGAGACGCGGTAACCATCAGCTGGCTGGCAGGATGTTGTGGCGTAATATAGACGAGAAGAAAAAAATAATTTAGATTAGCTTGATTAGTTGTTAATTGTCGATGAGATAAGATTATCGTTGTGAATGTGATTTGGATGGGTGGGTGAAGAAACGTAACTGTAATCATTCTTTAATAAGTATTTGGCTTACTGAAAGACAATTATCAGCAGATAAACGGTGTTTAGCTACAAATTAAAATATCAATTTATAAACATATAAGTTTATATCAGTACATTAAATACATTTAGTTAAATAAAACATTGCAAAATTATCTTAAGTAGTCGTTTAACTTAGAAATTAACTTAACACTACTATGTACGGGCTGTCCAATGCAGATCTCAAACTTGAGACATTGTTTCTGAGCTTAAGGCGAAGTAGAGGCATGGATCACTAACTTTGTCGATTATTTAGCAGCAGAGCAAATAAAATTGCCTTCTATTGAAAAGGGCCAATGATGATGATGACGACGATGAATGGCCATGGAGTAGTTTAGAGGAGCTCACCTAGCTATTGCTGTCAAGGTTGTTCGCCGCCTCACGATGCCCTTTAATATTTTCGGTATACAAAGATAAATGTCCGGTATGTAAAGTAAATCTATCTCATTTAGGTTTTTGTAAGGCTCAATTCACACCAAAAGCGCGGCGAAGCGCAGCGAAACGGAGCGCACTTTCAGTGTCATGTAAATTTAAACTTTATTTTCATTACTGTAGCACTTATTATCGAATCCTCGCTACTTCCGCGCGGCTTCCAGCGAATCCTCGCGCAGTCGCGGGAATCCGCGCGACTCGTTCGAGTTTCTCATGCGACAATAAGTATTATAGTAATTATTATAAAGTTGAAATTCATATGACACATAAACTGCGCTTCGCTTCGCTGCGCTTCGCCGTGCTTTTGGTGTGAATTGACCCTAAGTACGCACGCTAATCACAGAATCACATCTTTAAAAGGCTTAGGTATTTGTTGTCTATTACTGCTTTTAAAAAGTTCTTAAAAAAGACGTAAAAACCATGGCTTACGTCTTTTTTTTTTTTTACGGTATAGGGGGGCAAACGAGCAGTTGTAGCCACGCCCATAGACATCTGCATAGAGACTATACAGATGCGCTGCCCCCCTTTCTCCTCCCACCTCCATGGGCCACCGGCTACTTACACACCGCACGAAACGCGACAGCACAGCTGTCACTTCACGCCGGTCTCGTGTAAGCGAGAGGTACCACCCCGGTCGTGCTGGCCCAATTCGGCTGCATGCAAGCATACAGCGTGGCA
>LUGF01041993.1:119620-133148 GCA_001625245.1 Calycopis cecrops
CCCCCCCCCCTTTTCAACTCCAAGACGCGCTGAATAAGCACAACCACAAGTGATTCAGATGAGTTAGTCTCATGCTCACGAAGTTTTTAGACGGTATGATCTGAACGAGAGATTCCTCCCGGTCTATTCCCCTACAATGCAGCAATGACACTTCAAAAACTCTAAAAAATCGTATAAAATAGGACCAGATAGCTGTAATTTCATGCAGTTGAATAACAATATGACTTAATCGTCCAAGCTTTGACAAAATATAGCAAAGATATTATATTCAATTCAGGTTTTCATTCAATTTGTATGTAATTCTATTATAAAAATCTTAAGTAGGTATATAAAATTTCTTAAATTTATAAAACATAGTAAATATATTTCCGTTGTCTAGTACCCGTAACACAAGTCCTTACGGTACTTAGCACGGGGCTAGGCTAACGTGGTGTGTAAAATCCACAAATATTACTATTATTATTATTATTATTATTCCCCATAGGACAGCTGGAGTGGGTGGATAATTTGCAATGGAGCGGCCAAAGTGACTTTTTGAGCAAGACGCGCCTGCCATTCGTCATCAACAGGCAACTCGAAGGCTACTTTCGAGAAGCGGAGAGATTGATATTTTATTGGATTAACGTCGCGGGGCGCTTGGTATGATTTCTCTTTATAGTTGCAAAATCTATACATATAATAAAACAGGAAAATCCATGTCTACGTTGAATATATTTACTAAAAACTAATGAGAACAATATATTTTCTGTCACTTAAGTTTAGATGTGTTGATTATAATATTTATCGCAAAGAATTATATTAGTGATCATTTTAATTAAATCTGCCTCCAAGTACAAATCACCCGATTATTGTAAATATGTATCATACACTATAGTTCGATCACTTTTTTCTTAAGCCTTAATATATCCTCTAAAAAGTAATTCAGGAGCAGCAACAATACATTTGTACCTTAAATAGTCAATAATTCACCTTATACATAATTCATAAACTACTACTGTTACCTAATAAATAGATGCATTTTATGAAAAAATGGCTAGGGGCGTAGTCAAATTGGCAGATTATGATTTTTTTGTTATATTCACGAGGTGCCTGAAAGAATATTTAGGTAAGGCCGTATTATTTGATGATGCAATTTAGGTGACAGATCTACTACCTGAACAAATATTAATTAATAGGTCACTCAAAATGTGTTTATTAGGTAATTGATAAAATCAAAATTGGGGGCAATGTTAAAATAATATTAGAACACTTCATTCTGTTTTAATTTTTTTGCATGTCTGTTTGTCTGTTTGTCCAGGCTAATCTCCAAAACAACTGGACGGAATTAAATTTGTGGTAAACAGCCTGATTAACATCAAAAATACTTTTTACTGCGGTAAAATCACTTTGCACTTTGCTTATAATATTACTACGCTACGCGAAGTCGCAGGCACCAGCTATAATGTAATATTTCCTAAAAATGTAGCTTAATTAGGTACCTACTGCATATTTTGAGGCATTTAGAACATTTTGTGTCGAGATTTAGTGTTAGTATTATTATGATATTTTCCACTGGTGGTGTAGTGTAATATAAGTTTTTTTTATAGCCTAAGGCGGCAAACGAGCAATCGGTGCCTTTTGATGACTACCGACGCCCATGGACATTCGCCCCTCCTCAATGGCCCACCGGCCCATTGGCGGCACTCACAAACCGCACGAAAAGCGACAGTGACGCTGTCAGTTTACGCCGGTATCAAATGAGCGAGAGGTATTTCCCCGGTCGTGCCGGCCCAATTCCGGTACATAGGAGGATGTAGTGTCATGCACCATGCATGGCACTACTTCCTCCTATGCAGCATGGCACTACCTCTTCCTAGTTAGTACTGTGTAAAATTCATTAGTAGTGACAGAGAGTTCAGTAGTAGTAATTTAAGTAATTTAAGATTAACAATTTTTTCAGGTTCCCCTGGATAATCCTGTCGCAATGAAGCGTATGGTTGACCGCAGCACCGCTTGAAACCTGAAACCTATCATAGTTTATCACAAATATTTAAAGAATTATATTATTTAAAAAACACCAAAACTAAGAGTTTTCTTAACCTATTTTTTATGGTATACCGTATTAGGAAGGCAAACGAGCAATCGCAGCCATTTTCATGACTATCGATGCCCATAGACATCCGCATAGAGGCTAAACAGATGCGCTACCCTCCTTTCTCCTCCCACCTCCATGTGCCACCGGCTACTCACACACCGCACAAAGCACGACAGCACAGCTGTCATTTGACGCCGGCCTCGTGTAAGCGAGAGGTGCCTCTTAGTTCGTACCGGCCCAATACGGCTGCCTGAAAGCATGCACTACCTCTTCCTATACCTATAACTTTATATTGATATCATTATAGTTAATGTCATCGCCATCATGATCGTTGATCGTCATTTGCCGTTGTATTCAGCCACTCATCCATACTAGACCAGCGAATATATTTTTTGAATTATGTACATACATAAATACCTATTTATTTATTTTAGTATTTAATCAAAAATGCTTCAAAAATTAGACCAGCTCAGATTGGACTTCGTTGAGAGAGAAATAAAATTAGTTCTATCGAATTATACATTGCTTATGTCACTCCTAAATAATATTATACCTTTCTATTCGTTATAAATATGCATGTCATATCAGTATTTCTAAAGATTACTCCCTACAAACAAAAATAAACTATTATAAAGAGGTATTACCATGGTAGTACTATGCTGCAATGTAATCGAATTGGGCAGCTACCTCCCCCTACCACAATGTTGCCATGAAGTGAAAAGCTACGGTGCCGCGTTTCGTGTAGCTTGTGAGTTTAGGGTGGCGCATAAGAGGGGATGAGTAAAGGGGTCATGTATTCCATTTTTAGCGATTATTCGGGTGCCTATGCGTATTGGCAGTCCTCGAACGACCTATTGCTCGTTTGTAACCTGGTTATATAAAAATCTTTATAACATTTTAGTCTTTATGAGACACGTGTAATTGAGACCCATACTGACTGTCAAACATCGAGCTATTTATTCTACAGAAGCATGTAACGTCTAACTACGAAAAAGCGTCGTTGTAACTAGATTTTTGGATCGGATTATTTTCAATTACAATCACATGGATCTATTGGTTCTAGAATCTAGATAATACATACATGGTTATATATAAGTAGATGTTATTTTATGTACCTCTTCTATTACAAATAGAAAATACCTAGCAACCCTTTGAAAAGTAGGTATGTAGCCTACTAGCAAATTTACTACTACACCGTAGACAGAGAAAAGGTTACACTTTCTTGTGCATTACTTTTTTTAACGATTTATCCATGATTAAGGATAAATCGTTGAAAAAAAGTACAGGTAGGTATATGTCACAAAAAATTTTTGTTGTTCTTTTTCTCATGTTTTTCGAACAAACTTGTGTTATATTTTTAGAACTTACAATAATATTATAACTAATAATGTTATATGGGTGGTATTTTGTAAACTTAAGGCAATAACATTGCCATTCCACGTCTAATAATAGTAATGTTATAACTCATACATAATATAATAATAAAATATGTAATGATATATTTTCTGCACTACATACTGCTTTTGAACGTAATAAAGTAGATTCTCCGTAATCGGACCAACATTTTGCAGGACTGTGACAAACTTGATCTTGTCCATAAAACCAAAATAAAGAAAAATAACCTCATTAATGCTATAAAACTTACGAACCATTATTAAATGGTTATATTAATTATTAGGTAAACAGCCTATAAAGGCAAAATGATTATGATACTTACTATCTAGAAAACTGGCAAACTCCATTTAATTAATACAACAAGCTTGAATCAAAAGAAGAAGAATAAATACTGTCAAATGTAACTTCAAAACTCATTACTCAAAAGCTTTGTAAATTGTAAAACTAAAGAACAAATTTATTTATTGAAGAAACTATTACAATTTTCAATTGATATATATATATATAATTTGAGTACATTATTGTTATCAAACTATTTCCAGAAATATTACTCTCAAATATAATTACGTATACAAGTAACCAACTATGGCGGATATTTTAGATATATTAGATATTGAGCAGCCCGGAGCATCTGAAATAACCAGGGAAAGTATTTTGCACGGTGATAAAATAAAAAAGAAATATGTTACTGCTAAAGCTGTCCGCCGTCCCGAGGGAATGCATCGCGAGGTCTTTGCATTACTGTACAATGACAATAAAGATCTACCGCCTCTGCTTCCTACAGATACAGGTAAGGAATGTTGAAGAGATATTATAATAGCTTTACAGGATCACTGCCCGGTAGTTTTATTAGATATCTGACATTGGCATAAACTTATTGATATGTTATAGCTCAGGCAACTACATATTATTAATATAGAGGTTATTTTCTTCTAGGCAAAGCATATAAACAAAACAAAGCAAAATTGGGTATGAGAAAAGCAAGAAGATGGGTTTGGGCACCATTTACTAATCCAGCTCGGAAAGATAATGCTGTATTTCATCACTGGAAACGAGCATCAGATGAAGCAAAAGAATATCCCTTTGCCCAGTTCAACAAGGTATGTTTCTTATCATGTATGTCATATTCTTTATAGATCCTGGCCAATCAGTTAAGCTTTGTTAATAGTAGTTAAATGCCCCATTCGAAAAACAGTATACTATTGTTTCATCTTGTTTCTTTTAAAATTTCAACTAGAATGTAATTGGGATATTTCACCGAGTTTTGTTAGTAAGAACTATCTTAGCTTAAATCTAGTTTACCACCTCAGGTATAGATCTTATAGTAATAATAATAATAATAATAATTGTTTATTTAAGACAAAGTCCATAATAATGCCAAGTACTTTATAAAACTACCAGTTTTACTATATAAAATACATTTAATATATATCAACATCATCATGAAGAACTCCTTCCTAACAATCATCATGAATAATTCAAAGTTAGCTTATTAACCAAGGTCATAAATCTCAATTATACTTTTATTAAATAATTTACTTTTTTATACTATTTCCATTTTTTATTGATTAAAATTACTTCAAAATCGCATTATCGGGTGAGTTTTCAAAACTGGTCATATTAAATGTAATTAGGTAATAAAAAGTGGAAATAGTATAAATAGCGTATATTATTTAATAAAAGTATAATATTAATTTCTATCAACAAGTGACAACTGACAATACACACCATCAACTAAATCTCAAGTAGTTTTCTATCAATTTTAAATTTTCAAATCAGTCAATGGTTTCGACTGTGCAATAGTAAAGTAGTCTGTATATATCTATTAATTATACTTTACTTTTACAGCATGTAGCCATACCATCATACTCAGAATCAGAGTACAATCAATATTTAAAATCAGAAGATTGGAGCCAAGGAGAGACGGACCATCTTATAGACCTGTGTCAAAGGTTTGACTTGAGGTTTATAGTTATACATGACAGATGGGACCGAGCTGCATTCAGAGATAGAAGCGTTGAAGACTTAAAAGAGAGATACTACAATATTTGCTCTATACTTAGCAAGGTAATGTTATATGGGTGGTATTTTGTGAACTTAAAGCAATAAAATTGCCATTCCACATCTAATAATAGTAATGTTATAGCTCATTCATAATATAATAATAAAATAATGATATATTTTCTGCACTACATACTGCTTTTGAGCGTAATATAGTATATTCTCCGTAATCGGACCAACATTTTGCAGGACTGTGTCAAACTTGATCTTGTCCATAAAACCAAAATAAAGAAAAAATAACCTTAATGCTATAAAACTTACGAAAAATATTCAATAATATATATGTATTACAGCATGAAGGATACCAGAGTGGCAGATTAGACAGGGGCTGAATTACAGGAGGACCACTGTAATTGAAAAAATATGCGATAAATCTTTATAATTAATTTAGTGATGAAATTTTAGGTGAAAACTAATCCATGGTCAAACTCAGTGACAATGGTAAATGGAGAGAAACGGGTGTATCATTATGATGCTGAACATGAGAGGAAAAGAAAAGAACAGTTAAAAAGACTGTTTGATCGTACTCAGGAACAGGTAAGTTTCTGACATAGTTGAATATTCTATTCATTTACAAAGTTCTGCTAAGTTTATTTATGAAAATACTTATTTATTCACATTGCTAATGTATATTTTAGATTGATGAAGAACAAATGTTGTTAACAGAGCTTAAAAAAATTGAGGTAAGAAAACGTGAAAGAGAAAGAAAAACTCAAGATTTACAGAAACTTATTTCAAGAGCAGATAGTGGAAATGGAATTACTAATAGTCAAGCCAATACTACAATTGATGGTCCTAATACTCCGTCAAATACATCTGCTAATATTGCACGAAGACATGATAGGAAATTACATAAAAAGAAGCTTACCACTCAACAAAGACCAATTCGTGCAGTTGAAACAGTTGTAAGTATTTTTTAAACAAATAATTGTAATTTACAATAATATTTATTATTGCATTGGTTTTAATACAAAATAATAATAATTATTAGAAAAACTCTCAATTAATGTTGTTTTTTTAGACTGTAATTAAAATATACTTATGTTTTACAGACTGTGGAATGGTCTGGCATCAAATTCCCAGAAGCTCGTGGAACTGGAGTATGGTTAAGATCTCAAAGAATGAAATTACCTCCTGGAGTTGGTCAAAGGAAAACCAAAGCTATTGAACAAGAACTACGACTTATGAATATAGGTGTGTTTAAGAGTTTTGCTTTTTTTTATACAAATAATAGAACAAATCAGCAATCATATCCTTTTGACAGACCAACGGCATAGACATGTGTGATTGTTAGAGAGATGTCCTTCTTTCGCACACTCCTCTGTGGATGACCAGAAACACGAGACACAACAGCATAGCCATCACTCACTGTTCATACCATCCCACTTCAGCGATGTAGGATGACATTGCCTCTATGTATATTGCCTCTACCCATAATATCATATTTGTAATAAATACAACATGTAATTTTATTTTATTTAAATGTAATAAATGAATATTAATTATTATTTTTTTAGACATAGCACCAACTCCAACAGAGCCAGTATGTAAACACTTTAATGAACTAAGGTCTGATCTTGCACTTGCTTTGGATTTAAAGAATGCTTTAGCTTCATGTGAATTCGAACTGCAAGCTTTGAGACATCAATATGAGGCTCTGAATCCTGGAAAGGTCAGTATTTATACTTAATTTCAATGCCCTAATTGTTTCTTCCCCTTGAGATGTTCTTTCACATGTTTATTTACTTTAATTCATAATGGATAAAAAGAATAAACTGAAGTGTTGTTCATTCTTTTTATATATATTATTATTTAAAGTAATTACATTATAAAGATTATTCACTAGAAAAAGAGAAAACTAAATGTATAGCAAAAAAATAATAACAAAGCTTGTTTGTCTTTTCAGACTTTAAGTATTCCAGCAGCAATATGTAACACCAATGTTGACATAGAATCAAAACCAACTGGAGAAATTATTGATGTTGTAGGATCCCCAGGGGCTATGAATACAACCATTTAGTATTATCTTTATATTGCAAATAAATTGAGAAATTTATAAATTACATTTGTAATGCAACCATATTGTCTTGTGTAAGGCCTATTGTATTACAAAACTTTGGAAAGTTATTACATTAAAACTACTTTTAAGTTTTTGATTTGTTTTTTTTTTATCTTAGAGTAATATGAGTAAACCTGTTGTATATATTTGTTTTATAGAGAATGATAGATATTTTGGACCCAATGGATTTGAATTTATATTTATTGATGAGAGTACAGCAGCTGTACAGTAGTACACTAATAAACAGTTTGTAAGGAAACATTTCTAAAAATTGCAAAAAATCGCTGGCATTGATGCTCATGTTTAATAAGAGGTAGAACTATAACTGTTGCATCATCTCATAAAAAATACCTCATTAAAAATTAAAGTTTTCGTTGAATAATACCCCAATACCTAAAAATTGCAAATTAGTACTTAGTACACTTAGTATATTGAATTAAAATAACTTTAGAATGTCCTTATGAAATTTTATTGTTTTTCTTAAAATATAAAAATTACAATTGTAATTCTTAAACATTTATCACGAGTCACATTTCAGCTGTCCCATAAAAATAAAAAAGTTAATGAACTATCATCACTTGTTCAAACACTAAATTGCCCCTTTGGGAGCACCATATGCATCAGGCATTCGCTCAATAGAGAATTTATGTTGGGCTACAAACATAATGGGTACTCCTGGGATTTTCCTTAACCTTCTTTTCAAGTCTTTATCATTTGTGGCCACAATGTAACATTTATGTTGAGTAACTCTTTGTACAATACAATCATCTGCATAGGTACCTTTATGTAAACATGCTAGTCTTTCAAACCTCGGGTCCTTAATGATCCTTAGTGCTACTCTGTATTTTCTGCCAAGTTTTTCCAACTCACCTAACACACAATCAGTAACATAGGGAATACATTTGGCATATAAACAATCCATCATGTTTTGCACTATATCCAGTTTATTTTTTATCGAAAAGTTTATAAAATTTGTGTCGATTAAGATGTGATATGGGGGTCCTAGTTGAGTATTATATTGGAAGAACAAAGCAGAACTTTGTTGTGGTACTTCTCGTACCTTAATCGCATGTGGGTCTATTTTCTTCTTCTTAGGTTCACTTCGTTCACTAGATTTTATTCTATTGTCGCTGGGACTTATAAGTTTTTTCATTTGTGCAAACCTTTTCTCAACAATTTTCCTTGTTTTTTTTTGCTTTCCCTGTAATAATTGTTAAATGTATTACACTATCGCACCATGGTAATAATGATACTATTATACAACATTTAGTTTACTATTTATACATACCATTTTCAAAAAATTATATTACTAACTATAAATACTGTTGTAAACGTTAGTGAATAAAAAAAATGTAAAGCAATATTTTTAAACAACCTCAAAAACTAGCTTTTAGGTTAATAATTATTTAATCTGTGATTTATTTTGAGGTGGTTGTCAGTTGTCACTAGACAATTGACACATTAAGTGTTGACTGTTGTATAAATTGCGCGAACTATGAGCCACACAAAATATTTCAATATTAAGTACTTGAAATTTAATTTTACATAGAGAGAACTGATCAACTGAGAGGGCGTTGTGAACTGAGATGTGTGAATGAAAGTGTTGGTGTAAAGATGAGAGAGAGAGAGAGAGCAGGCTCCGTTGGTTCAGAAGTGTAGAAAGAATGGCAGAGAAAAAGTTCACAAAAGAGATATACAATGCGAATATGGAAGGATGTAGACTAGGATGTAGACTAGACAAGCTTGATGTATAATCAGATTAAAAAGGCACTTTCTGAAGGACACACCTCAACTAGCATTTAAGTATATAGAAAGTTATAAATTTTATGGAGGGAGTAAGGCAATTATAATATGTAAGACTCGTATTATATTGCATTCTGTAGTCTCTGTAAACTTCGTTAGGGAACTGGCGCGGGCGTGAAGATGTATTACTGTTGTTATTGTTGTAATCAAAAATATATCGGAGTCTTCCCATATTACTTCGTAAAGAGCCGGAATTTAAATGCCTATTTTCTTTTACATCTTTTAGTTACATAAATCGATTTACATTTTTTCCAAGTCATATTGAAGAAATGAGACAAAACAAAAGTGTCTTATAACGTCTATATCAAAAGGCACCTACATACATCAAATGCCAAAAAACGCCAGCTTGCACACTAAGAGCCTGTCCAGCTTAAAGGACTGAATTCACTAATTCGTGAAGTATGCGAACGAGGCAATTTATAACGCTAAATATTATAACTGGTATTGCTTAAAATCTCTTAACTCCTATGCAGAAAGGCAATTTCTAAAATCCTCGTGTATGTGCTTTCTTAGTTAAATAAGTTTTATTGGCTGTAGTTAGTAATAGTATTTTTTTTCTATCCAAATCATTTAGTTGTAATCTCAGACCAAAAGTACTTTTTATTTGGTCTGAGGTTATAATAAATTTTTAAATTTGTAAAACGTGTTTGAAAACACTTTCTTTCATGAATTGCCATACCAAAAATAGTCTGACAGTTGTTTTAGTTAACAGATTAAAAAATACGTCAATTGTCAAATTACTCCTGTAAATAATAGTATTGATTGTGTAATGAATTTGTGTTTATTTGGTTTTCATTGAGAAATTTTGGTATATTTTGTGATGATATATATAAAATACGATGAATACGACGGATGTATTCATAACTGAAATAATGTGTTAATTTTTTCCTTAGCATTAAACTGTTATTCATTTTCTTAACGTATTGAAATTACCTCTGGAATTATGGTTGAAAACGGCGCTTCCAGTGGTGGAAGCGAAAGTCCAAATGCAACTTGCGTTAGATCTGGTTTACTGGAAACTTTAGTACGCGGTGTGTGGTATCGAGTGCATTGTTCCTTAGAAGATGACTATCTTAGTGTGTGTCTTGATGATGGATATGATGCGACTACGACTCTTAATGGCACCCTCAACAATAACAATGTAGAAACTCCGAATAGTGACTTCACGGAGGTACCAGAAGCTATTGCCAACCAAAAACGTGTAGTACAAGTGGTTAAGTCGGATAATAATGGCTTGGGTATATCAATAAAGGGTGGCATTGAGAATAATATGCCTATTCTTATCTCAAAAATATTTAAAGGAATGGCTGCAGATCTCACAGAACAACTTTATGTTGGTGACGCCATACTCTCAGTTAATGGAGAAGATTTAAAGGATGCCACTCATGAGGAGGCTGTAAAAGCACTAAAGAGAGCTGGTAAAATGGTTCAGCTAGAAGGTAGGAATATATATCTATACTTTCATTTGTTTTAGAACATTGTCATACAAAATTGAATAATTTATAAGATAAGCGTAGCAATATTTAATTGTAGTGAATGGTGTTGGTTAAATGATGAAAAGTGATTACTTCTTGCCTATAAATTGTTTTAGTATACAAATTGTATTGTTAAATATATACCTAGATGAACATATTTATAACAATATTGGATAAAGCAGCTTATTGGGTAAATCTATGAAAAGTCATTAAAAATTCCAATAGTAAGGAGTAAAGACCAACCATATAATATTTCATACTAATTTAACTTAAGAAAATAAAGAATTCTACAAGATCTTAATAAAATAAAGACTATTTGGCTATTCAATAAGAGTGTTAACAAATGGTGTAGGCTCTAATTGAAATGACCTGCATAACTATGTCTAATTATGTGTCATATGAGCAACAATTTTAATTCATGACTAAGCTTACTATTTAGACCTTGATTAAGTGATGAAATTTTACTACTCAACGCCAGATATATGGTTTTATGAAGTAAATATACTTCATCCTGAAAATATAATACATAACAATGCCTTGGCATATATGGCCATTTTTTTTTACTTCACACAACTTTAATTTGCACTATTCTAAAATGGTGATTCCAATGAAAATAATAGAAAACCTATTCCTAGCATCCTCTTGTCTTGCACCAGAAAAGTATAACCTACTATTCTTGTCAAGGATGTGGAAGGAGGAGGGCATTGCAACATACCCTTTAAATTTCTTAACTTATATGACTGTAATGCTCGTACCGCCTATTGGTAAGGAACCCTCAATATGTGAGACCAATTTGTAATTGCCTCGTGTTTTAAATCATTCACTCTATGAAACGGCAAATAAGCTGTGTGCGTATGTTATAACCATAGATTTAGAATTATTATTGTCCTCACTATGTGAAAGTTGTACAAAGCGTGGGAGTGAGACATTCAAATTAACTTCCAATCATCGGAAAAAGAAAGAGACAGTAGATAAAGTACATATTATGTGACAATTATTTTACGCTAGTACGAGGCCATAGCGGAACGATCACATACTAATGACAAAGTCATGTGTGTGTTTTTGTAGTAATTCTGACATTTGTCAATTTTTTTTTGTCTCGCCTCTGTTCTGACATTGTGTATCTTGTACTATGGTCATAACTACATACATCTAAACCTTATAGACTTCTGTAGACTTGGATATTTATCTGATCTCTGTGATTATGTTCAATGATGGACTGAATAATTAAATAAACTGTGACAAAATCCATTAAAGTAGTTTTATAGTAAAGTCATTGATGTTATAATTAATAATTTTCAATTATGTTCGTTTCAGTGAAATACTTGAGAGAGGTGACACCATATTTTCGTAAAGCGTCGATCATAAGTGAGGTGGGGTGGGAGCTGCAGAGGGGGTACATGGTGGAGGCACCTCCGTCGCCTCCGTCTCCGAGACGGCGACGCGCCGACACACGATACGTGCCCCTACTTATGGCGTGCGTTGCCAAGAATTTACGTCATCAAGACCCTGGTATGGAATTTTCATTATTTACATCATGCTAAAGAAATTATAAACGTATATTTTTGCCCTCTTTAATGTATACCCGTTTCAATGACGACAAACGAAAGAACAATGTCAAATAGGAAAAAATCTAGGCTTGCTTCTAACATACTGCCAAATGCTAATCCTCTGTTACTAGAACTGGATTCAAACCTATTACACTGATTGACATAGCATGGGGTCATAGGCAGAAAAAACAAACTGAAAGATTCTTCAGTGGTAGCTCCGCACAGGAAGCCACAGTTTTGGACACTTTACCCGCCCTGTAGACTGATGACATGGTTAAGGTTTCCGAGATCCAGTAAGCAGTTTCTGACTAAGCACAAGTCTACTAAATACGTTCAAAAGTGGTATCTAAATAAATAAACGTAAATTTAATTATTATTACATCTGATTTTAAAATACGCATCCAATGGACTTTTTAGCGATATCTTATTTAAGTATAGTGACAAACTATACTTAATTTATATAAATTCTATTAATCAATATGTCAATATCAAGTGACAAGAATACAATTTTTACATAACTTAATTTACCTCGAAACTCTTTCACTGGGATACCACCTTAGCACTTAGTTGGGTAGTATGTCCAACCATTGGCTTCTTCCACCTACTATCAACATCAAGTTGATCGTAGGCGAACAAACAAACAGGTGGTGCTATGTTTTGTCGCTAGCGACGCCCATAAAAATCCGCACGTACAGGCTTTTTGCCGTCGACTACTTGTCAAGCTTATCTAACACCACCTACGTTACAACAGAGGAGCGCACAATCGAGATCTATTCGCCGGACGGCGTGCACGCGCTCACACTGCGTGCGCCGTGCGCGTCGACCGCGGCGGGCTGGCATCGGGCATTGCACGCAGCTGCGCGGCGCGCGGCGCGGGCGGCGCTCGCGCGCGCCAGGCCACGCCTCCGACCCATAGTGGGCGACGTGCGGTACGCCGGCTGGCTGGCGAGGAGGCCGCCGCAAGAGCATGTGAGACATTCATATCATACTGTATTGTAACAACGAGATGTCTATAGGCGTTGGTGATCATTTACTATTGTGTGATCTGACTGCTCATTTACCCTCTATGTTATAAAAAAAACAACGATAACAAGGAAAAACTAATTATGGA